>CM041803.1:21001283-21008679 GCA_023376895.1 Aspiorhynchus laticeps | reverse complement strand
CAGAAGTGAAATTATTTTTCTTAAATTTGCATGAAAGCCATTAAACAGTGCTTGGAGATGCTGGGGATTGAACCCAGGACCTCATACATGCAGAGCATGCGCTCTACCACTGAGCTACATCCACAATTAATCACAGTCTTCTCTGTTTCTGTAGGTTTACGAAAACTATAAATACAGTTGTGGGAACTCTACAGGACAGAAGTGAAATTATTTTGCTTAAATTTGCATAAAAGTCATTAAAGTTTAAGCAGTGCTTGGAGATGCTGGGGATTGAACCCAGGACCTCATACATGCAAAGCATGCGCTCTACCACTGAGCTACATCCCTTATTGTAACGAGCTTTGCTGCTTCTGAAGTTTTACAAACACTATAAATCAGTTGTGTGAACTTTATAGAACAGAAGTGAAATTATTTTGCTTAAATTTGCATGAAAGTCATTAAACAGTGCTTGGAGATGCTGGGGATTGAACCCAGGACCTCATACATGCAAAGCATGCGCTCTACCACTGAGCTACATCCCCAATTAACAAGCTTCTCTGTTTCTGTAGGTTTACGAAAACTATAAATACAGTTGTGGGAACTCTACAGGACAGAAGTGAAATTATTTTTCTTAATTTGCATCAAAGTCATTAAAGTTTAAACAGTGCTTGGAGATGCTGGGGATTGAACCCAGGACCTCATACATGCAGAGCATGCGCTCTACCACTGAGCTACATCACAATTATGCAAAGTCTTCTCTGTTTCTGTAGGTTTACGAAAAACTATAAATACAGTTGTGGGAACTCTACAGGACAGAAGTGAAATTATTTTTCTTACATTTGCATAAAAGTCATTAAAGTTTAAACAGTGCTGGGAGATGCTGGGGATTGAACCCAGGACCCCATACATGCAAAGCATGTGCTCTACCACTGAGCTACATCCCCAATTAATCACAATCTTCTCTGTTTCTGTAGGTTTACGAAAACTATAAATACAGTTGTGGGAACTCTACAGGACAGAAGTGAAATTATTTTTCTTACATTTGCATAAAATTAAAGTTTAAACAGTGCTTGGAGATGCTGGGGATTGAACCCAGGACCTCATACATGCAAAGCATGCGCTCTACCACTGAGCTACATCCCAAATTAAGCACAATCTTCTCTGTTTCTGTAGGTTTACGAAAACTATAAATACAGTTGTGGGAACTCTACAGGACAGAAGTGAAATTTTTTTGCTTAAATTTGCATAAAAGTCATTAAGTTTGCGGAGATGCTGGGGATTGAACCCAGGCCTCATACATGCTAAGCATGCGCTCTACCACTGAGCTACATCCCCAATTAATCACAGCTTCTCTGTTCTGTAGGTTTACAAAACTATAAATACAGTTGTGGGAACTTTACAGGACAGAAGTGAAATTATTTTGCTTAAATTTGCATGAAAGCCATTAAAACAGTGCTTGGAGATGCTGGGGATTGAACCCAGGACCTCATACATGCAAAGCATGCGCTCTACCACTGAGCTACATCCCAATTATTACAGTCTTCTCTGTTTTGTAGGTTTACAAACTATAAATACAGTTGTGGGAACTCTACAGGACAGAAGTGAAATTATTTTGCTTAAATTTGCATGAAAAGTCATTAATACATGCTTGGAGATGCTGGGAGATTGAAACCAGGACCTCATACATGCAAAGCATGCGCTCTACCACTGAGCTACATCCCCATATGTAACAAGCTTTGCTGCTTCTGTAGTTTTACAAACACTATAAATCCAGTTGTGGGAATTCTACAGGACAGAAGTGAAATTATTTTGCTTAAATTTGCATGAAAGTCATTAAACAGTGCTTGGAGATGCTGGGGATTGAACCCAGGACCTCATACATGCAAAGCATGCGCTCTACCACTGAGCTACATCCCCAATATTCACAATCTTCTCTGTTTCGGTAGGTTTACGAAAACTATAAATACAGTTGTGGGAACTCTACAGGACAGAAGTGAAATTATTTTGCTTACATTTGCATGAACGTCATTAAACAGTGCTTGGAGATGCTGGGGATTGAACCCAGGACCTCATACACACAAATCATGCTTTCCACCACTGAGCTACATCCCCAATTAATACAATATTCTCTGTTTCGGTAGTTTACAAAAACTATAATACAGTTGTGGGAACTCTACAGGACAGAAGTGAAATTATTTTGCTTAAATTTGCATAAAAGTCATTAAACAGTGCTTGGAGATGCTGGGGATTGAACCCAGGACCTCATACACACAAAGCATGCTTTCTACCACTGAGCTACATCCCCATTTTATAACGAGCTTTGCTGCTTCTGAAGTTTTACAAACACTATAAATCCAGTTGTGTGAACTTATAGAACAGAAGTGAAATTATTTTGCTTAAATTTGCATGAAAGTCATTAAACAGTGCTTGGAGATGCTGGGGATTGAACCCAGGACCTCATACATGCAAAGCATGCGCTCTACCACTGAGCTACATCCCAATTAATCACAATCTTCTCTGTTTCGGTAGGTTTACGAAAACTATAAATACAGTTGTGGGAACTCTACAGGACAGAAGTGAAATTATTTTGCTTAAATTTGCATAAAAGTCATTAAAGTTTAAACAGTGCTTGGAGATGCTGGGAATTGAACCCAGGACCTCATACATGCAAAGCATGCGCTCTACCACTGAGCTACATCCCCATATTGTAACGAGCTTTGCTGCTTCTGAAGTTTTACAAACACTATAATCCAGTTGTGTGAACTTTACAGGACAGAAGTGAAATTATTTTGCTTAAATTTGCATGAAAGCCATTAAAACAGTGCTTGGAGATGCTGGGGATTGAACCCAGGACCTCATACATGCAAAGCATGCGCTCTACCACTGAGCTACATCCCCATATTTTAACAAGCTTTGCTGCTTATGTAGTTTTAAAAAGCACCATAAATCCAGCTGTGAGAACTCTACAGGACAGAAATGAAAGTCGTTTGCTCAAATTTGTTTGAAACAGTGCTTGAAGATGCTGGGGATTGAACCCAGGACCTCATACATGCAAAGCATGCGCTCTACCACTGAGCTACATCCCCATATTATAACAAGCTTTGCTGCTTCTGAGTTTTACAAACACTATAAATCCAGTTGTGTGTGAACTTTACAGACAGAAGTGAAATTATTTTTCTTAAATTTGCATGAAAGCATTAAACAGTGCTTGGAGATGCTGGGGATTGAACCCAGGACCTCATACATGCAAAGCATGCGCTCTACCACTGAGCTACATCCCAATTAATTACAGTCTTCTCTGTTTCTGTAGGTTTACGAAAACTATAAATACAGTTGTGGGAACTCTACAGGACAGAAGTGAAATTATTTTGCTTAAATTTGCATAAAAGTCATTAAAGTTTAAACAGTGCTTGGAGATGCTGGGGATTGAACCCAGGACCTCATACATGCAAAGCATGCGCTCTACCACTGAGCTACATCCCCTTATTGTAACAAGCTTTGCTGCTTCTGAAGTTTTACAAACACTATAAATCCAGTTGTGTGAACTTTATAGAACAGAAGTGAAATTAATTTGCATGAAAGCCATTAAACAGTGCTTGGAGATGCTGGGGATTGAACCCAGGACCTCATACATGCAAAGCATGCGCTCTACCACTGAGCTACATCCCAATTAATCACAATCTTCTCTGTTTCGGTAGGTTTACGAAAACTATAAATACAGTTGTGGGAACTCTACAGGACAGAAGTGAAATTATTTTTCTTACATTTGCATAAAAGTCATTAAAGTTTAAACAGTGCTTGGAGATGCTGGGGATTGAACCCAGGACCTCATACATAAAAGCATGCGCTCTACCACTGAGCTACATCCACAATTAAGCAAAGTCTTCTCTGTTTCTGTAGGTTTACGAAAAACTATAAATACAGTTGTGGGAACTCTACAGGACAGAAGTGAAATTATTTTTCTTACATTTGCATAAAAGTCATTAAGTTTAACAGTGCTTGGAGATGCTGGGGATTGAACCCAGGACCTCATACATGCAAAGCATGCGCTCTACCACTGAGCTACATCCACAATTAATCAAAAGTCTTCTCTGTTTCTGTAGGTTTACGAAACTATAAATACAGTTGTGGGAACTCTACAGGACAGAAGTGAAATTATTTTTCTTACATTTGCATAAAAGTCATTAAAGTTTAAACAGTGCTTGGAGATGCTGGGAATTGAACCCAGGGCCTCATGCATGCTAAGCATGCGCTCTACCACTGAGCTACATCCCCTTATTGTAACGAGCTTTGCTGCTTCTGAAGTTTTACAAACACTATAAATCCAGTTGTGTGAAATTTATAGAACAGAAGTGAAATTATTTTGCTTAAATTTGCATGAAAGCCATTCAACAGTGCTTGGAGATGCTGGGGATTGAACCCAGGACCTCATACATGCAAAGCATGCGCTCTACCACTGAGCTACATCCCAATTAATTACAATCTTCTCTGTTTCGCTAGGTTTACCAAAACTATAAATACAGTTGTGGGAACTCTACAGGACAGAAGTGAAATTATTTTGCTTACATTTGCATGAACGTCATTAAACAGTGCTTGGAGATGCTGGGGATTGAACCCAGGACCTCATACATGCAAAAGCATGCGCTTTCCACCACTGAGCTACATCCCCAATAATCACAATATTCTCTGTTTCGGTAGGTTTACAAAAACTATAAATACAGTTGTGGGAGCTCTACAGGACAGAAGTGAAATTATTTTGCTTAAATTTGCATAAAAGTCATTAAACAGTGCTTGGAGATGCTGGGGATTGAACCCAGGACCTCATACACACAAATCATGCTTTCCACCACTGAGCTACATCCCCATTTTATAACGAGCTTTGCTGCTTCTGAAGTTTTACAAACACTATAAGTCCAATTGTGTGAACTTTATAGAACAGAAGTGAAATTATTTTGCTTAAATTTGCATGAAAGCCATTAAACAGTGCTTGGAGATGCTGGGGATTGAACCCAGGACCTCATACATGCAAAGCATGCGCTCTACCACTGAGCTACATCCAATTAATTACAATCTTCTCTGTTTCGGTAGGTTTACAAAACTATAAATACAGTTGTGGGAACTCTACAGGACAGAAGTGAAATTATTTTGCTTAAATTTGCATAAAAGTCATTAAAGTTTAAAAGTGCTTGGAGATGCTGGGGATTGAACCCAGGGCCTCATACATGCTAAGCATGCACTCTACCACTGAGCTACATCCCCTTATTGTAACGAGCTTTGCTGCTTCTGAAGTTTTACAAACACTATAAATCCAGTTGTGTGAATTTATAGAACAGAAGTGAAATTATTTTGCTTAAATTTGCATGAAAGCCATTAAAACAGTGCTTGGAGATGCTGGGGATTGAACCCAGGACCTCATACATGCAAAGCATGCGCTCTACCACTGAGCTACATCCCCATATTTTAACAAGCTTTGCTGCTTATGTAGTTTTAAAAGCACTATAAATCCAGTTGTGAGAACTCTACAGGACAGAAATGAAAGTCTTTGCTCAAATTTGTTTGAAACAGTGCTTGGAGATGCTGGGGATTGAACCCAGGACCTCATACATGCAAAATGCGCTTTCCCCACTGAGCTACATCCCCATATTTATAACGAGCTTTGCTGCTTCTGATGTTTTACAAACACTATAAATCCAGTTGTGTGAACTTATATATCAGAAGTGAAATTATTTTTTTAAATTTGCATGAAAGCCATTAAACAGTGCTTGGAGATGCTGGGGATTGAACCCAGGACCTCATACATGCAAAGCATGCGCTCGACCACTGAGCTACATCCCCAATTAATCACAGTCTTCTCTGTTCTGTAGGTTTACGAAAACTATAAATACAGTTGTGGGAACTCTACAGGACAGAAGTGAAATTATTTTGCTTAAATTTGCATAAAAGTCATTAAAGTTTAAACAGTGCTTGGAGATGCTGGGGATTGAACCCAGGACCTCATACATGCAAAGCATGCGCTCTACCACTGAGCTACATCCCTTATTGTAACGAGCTTTGCTGCTTCTGAAGTTTTACAAACACTATAAATCCAGTTGTGTGAACTTTATAGAACAGAAGTGAAATTATTTTGCATGAAAGCCATTAAACAGTGCTTGGAGATGCTGGGGATTGAACCCAGGACCTCATACATGCAAAGCATGCGCTCTACCACTGAGCTACATCCCAATTAATCACAATCTTCTCTGTTTCGGTAGGTTTACGAAAACTATAAATACAGTTGTGGGAACTCTACAGGACAGAAGTGAAATTATTTTTCTTACATTTGCATAAAAGTCATTAAAGTTTAAACAGTGCTTGGAGATGCTGGGGATTGAACCCAGGACCTCATACATAAAAGCATGCGCTCTACCACTGAGCTACATCCACAATTAAGCAAAGTCTTCTCTGTTTCTGTAGGTTTACGAAAACTATAAATACAGTTGTGGGAACTCTACAGGACAGAAGTGAAATTATTTTTCTTACATTTGCATAAAAGTCATTAAAGTTTAAACAGTGCTTGGAGATGCTGGGGATTGAACCCAGGACCTCATACATGCAAAGCATGCGCTCTACCACTGAGCTACATCCCAATTAATCACAATCTTCTCTGTTTCGGTAGGTTTACGAAAACTATAAATACAGTTGTGGGAACTCTACAGGACAGAAGTGAAATTATTTTGCTTAAATTTGCATGAAAGCCATTCAACAGTGCTTGGAGATGCTGGGGATTGAACCCAGGACCTCATACATGCAAAGCATGCGCTCTACCACTGAGCTACATCCCAATTAATCACAATCTTCTCTGTTTCGGTAGGTTTACGAAAACTATAAATACAGTTGTGGGAACTCTACAGGACAGAAGTGAAATTATTTTGCTTAAATTTGCATAAAAGTCATTAAAGTTTGGAGATGCTGGGGATTGAACCCAGGACCTCATACATGCAAAGCATGCGCTCTACCACTGAGCTACATCCCCAATTAACGCAGTCTTCTCTGTTCTGTAGGTTTACAAAAACTATAAATACAGTTGTGGGAACTCTACAGGACAGAAGTGAAATTATTTTGCTTAAATTTGCATGAAAGATTAAACAGTGCTTGGAGATGCTGGGGATTGAACCCAGGACCTCATACATGCAAAGCATGCGCTCTACCACTGAGCTACATCCCAATTATTACACTTTTCTGCTTTTGTAGGTTTACAAACACTATAAATACAGTTGTGGGAACTCTACAGGACAGAAGTGAAATTATTTTGCTTAAATTTGCATGAAAGCAGTTTAACAGTGCTTGGAGATGCTGGGGATTGAACCAGGACCTCATACATGCAAAGCATGCGCTCTACCACTGAGCTACATCCCAATTTTAACAAGTCTTGCTGCTT
>CM041803.1:20928783-20978783 GCA_023376895.1 Aspiorhynchus laticeps | reverse complement strand
TTAAATTTGCATAAAAGTCATTAAAGTTTAAGCAGTGCTTGGAGATTGAACCCAGGACCTCATACATGCAAAGCATGCGCTCTACCACTGAGCTACATCCCCAATTAATCGCAGTCTTCTCTGTCTCTGTAGGTTTACGAAAACTATAAATACAGTTGTGGGAACTCTACAGGACAGAAGTGAAATTATTTTGCTTAAATTTGCATGAAAGCCATTAAACAGTGCTTGGAGATGCTGGGGATTGAACCCAGGACCTCATACATGCTAAGCATGCGCTCCACCACTGAGCTACATTCCCACTTATTAGCAGTCTTTTCTGCTTTTGTAGATTTACAAACACCATAAATCCAGCTGTGGAAAATCTACAGGACCGAAATGAAAGTCGTTTGCTCAAATTTGCATGAAATGCAGTTAATAAAGCTTGGAGATGCTGGGGATTGAACCAAGGACCTCATACATGCGAAGCATGCGCTCTACCACTGAGCTACATCCCCATATTTTAACAAGTGTTGCTGCTTATGTAGTTTTAAAAATCACCATAAATCCAGCTGTGAGAACTCTACAGGACAGAAGTGAAATTATTTTGCTTAAATTTGCATAAAAGTCATTAAACAGTGCTTGGAAATGCTGGGGATTGAACCCAGGACCTCATACATGCAAAGCATGCGCTCTACCACTGAGCTACATCCCCAATTAATCACAATCTTCTCTGTTTCGGTAAGTTTACGAAAACTATACATACAGTTGTGGGAACTCTACAGGACAGAAGTGAAATTATTTTGCTTAAATTTGCATAAAAGTCATTAAAGTTTAAACAGTTTCAAGTTTCAAGTTTCAAGTTTCAAGTTTTATTTGTCACATACACGACTATACAGAGACTGTATAACCAGCAGTGAAATGAGAGTCGGGTCCGCTCCATGGACAGTGCAAATATTGAAAAAACAACACAAGGGAAGTAAACATAAGATAAAATGAATGAAAAATAAGATATAAAGAATAAAATATAAAATAAAAAAGAATGTGCATGACAGTAAGCTGTAGAATTAAATATTAATATAAGCATGACTGTACAGAGAGGAATGTGCAACAGGTTATACATGGTTGACATGAAGCAGCCAATCACAAAAAATAAAATAAATATAAAAATAAGATACGATTTACAAGATACAGAACGTGTTGTGTGCAAGTGTGCAAGTGTGCAAATGAGCAAATGACACTGACAGTTATGAGGTAGAGAGTAATGAGTGTGTCATTAGTGATTTGAAGTAAGTCAGATGATGTTTTTAAGAGGCTGACTTTGAGTTCAGGAGCCTGATGGCCGTGGGGAAGAAACTCCTCCTGAGTCTCTCTGTTTTTGCCATCAGGCAGCGGAAGCGCTTACCAGATGGCAGCCTAGTGAAAAGACAGTTACCAGGGTGATTTGAGTCTTTGATGATTTTGTCAGCTCTGCCTCTGCATCGTTTGATGTAGATGTCCTGCAGAGAGGGGAGAGCCGACCCAGAGATACGCTCAGCTAAGCGCACAACTCTCTGCAGGGCTTTGCAATCTTGGCTGGAGCTGTTTCCATACCACACTGAGATGCACTGAGTCAAAACACTTTCTATGGTCCCTGCATAGAAAGTTTTCAGGATTGTTGGTGAGACCCTGAATTTTCTCAGCTGTCGCAGATGGTACAGTCTTTGCCTGGCTTTCTTGACCTGTGTTTGGATGTGTGTAGTCCAAGTCAGGTCCTCGGAGATGTTTACGCCGAGGTACTTGAAGCTGCAACTTGAAACTTGAAACTTGAACTTGAGGTATAAATGTTAATTAATAAACCAAACAAAATAGAAAACTACCAAAAACACTCAGCAATGTGATCAGTTTGTTGACACAGCTGCAGCAGCTACAATAGCACTTATGTTTTTCCTTTTTATTCGAAACATTCCCAAACGCATTAACTATGAAATATCTCGATTCTTACCTTTATAGATTATGATGGTCAAAGTAGCCTAATAATGTAGTCTATTAACTATGCATAAAAACCTCTGTTTACATAACAGATATGGGTGTCATGCCATAACATTTTTAATACGACTGACTTTATATTTAATGTGAATATTAAAAACATTGTAAGTTAGGCTACTTATCATAACACTTTCATTGTACAGAAAGAGAGCAAAGAACATTTACATTATCAAAGAACATTTTCACTGACTGTCTAGAATTCAAGCACTCTCAAAAACTCCCATTAAAATCACTGAAGCCGTTTACACTGCGAAATTAATATCTTACTAACAGATTCATACACATTTGCACTTTGTTTTAACGAGAGAATTCGCCAGAAAGAGGTATTCAGTCAGAGAGATTGAGTGAAGAAAACACTGGCATATTAGCGATGACTCATTTCTGATCGGTCATTGCATTCATAAGCTCAACAGCATCGTGTGTGATTGGTTCATACAGTCTATGGATTGGTCATAATGCAGCACTGTACAAACGCGTCTGTATCTGGCTCAGCGCCAGCCAGCGAAGGCAGATTTGACATTGTCCAATTTCTCCCTGAAAGTTTTTTTTTTTTTTTTTTTTACAATCACAACAAAGTCAAACCACTGCCTAAAACTCAATAGCAGAAAGGTAGCAAGATCTTCCAAATATGGAATCTAAATAACAGAGACCGAGAATGCATAGAAACCCCATTGAACCGGGCCTGGAGAAACTGTTCCTGTTCGCTAACTAGTGGTTGAAGTAGTGGGCTACCTACCCAGTCTATGCAACCCCTATGTATTTGTTGTGTTCTTATAGTGTTTTAAAATAGTTTGAATGTATGCAGTACCTGCCTTGAAATGTAACAATGTTAAACAATTAATTAAATTAATCTTAATTAGTAACGCTTTGGCAGTGCTATGAGTAATTTTGGCATAAACAATTGCATAGGCCTACAATTAAACGATTGTCAATTAAACCAAACTGGGTGATTAAAAACAGTTAATAAAAACAAGAAAAGGTTCATTCTGATGAAATATACACATTCAGCTAGTTGTATCACGGAGAAAGAAAAAATCGATTATGTCTTTTTGTGTAAAAAAAAAAGTTACACAAGCTTAAATTATTTTAATTTGCATTTTTGTAATATATGTATTTTTAAAATAAATTATATTATGAGCACAACAATTTGAGTAAAAAAAATATTTAATTAACATGTCCCAGATTGTGCCCGTGTGCTCACTGGTGTCCGTTTAAATTGTAAAACAGTTAGGCAGTGTTGCCAGATTGGGCGGGTTGTTGCCAGATTGGGCGGGTTCCCGCCCAATTAGGCGGTTCTGAATTTGATTGTGCGGGTAAATATTGGCTTGGGCGGGTGGACAAAATTGGGGCTGGTTTTTGGTCAGTTTGGCGGTTTTCAAAACATATAAATTGTATAGGCTAATTGGTTAACAAACAAGCCCAAGTGTGCATATAGCCTACTGCTGCAGTCATCACAACGTTACCAAACACACACACACACACACACACACACACACACACACACACACACTGCAAAGTCGACTGGTGCTGATGTTGACGTCGCGGCCGCACTTTTAGCCAATCACTAGGGATCAGCAGACAGACGTGATGGATCATGAGTGACAGGTTTTTAGCGCGATAACGGATCTGATTTTAAATGTGTAACACCCGCAGGGTGCGAACTACGGGGGAGCTAGGGGGTACGGTGGCTGTAAAGTGCAAAACAAATCACGATTCTGAAAACAAAATAACAAATTACAAACGCAAATGCAAATATAAAAAACAAAATAACAATTAAGAAAACACAACAACAATTCCGAAAACATTATAACAAGTCAGAAAACACAATGACAAATTCGAAAACAAAATAACAAGTCAGAAACCACAAGGACAAATCCAAAAACAAAATAATAAGTCAGAAACCACAACGACAATTCAGACAAACCGGAAGAGGTGGGTATAGTTTGAGACAGCGCCATTGGTTTGGGAATGGATTACTCACCGCTGATTGGACGAGACATCTGTCAATCAAGTTACAGGAAGAACCACAAGAAGCACAGCAGAGTCTATTATATCATCAGCTCCAGTGGCACAGGTGGTAAATCACAAGTCATGTGCTTTTGACGTGATCGACCAGTGGTTCAATCCCACCTTCGGCCGAACTTTTTTTTTTCTCTCCCTTTTCAAATCTCATATCGCATCGTAAAGGCATTTATTTTCAATAAAAATGAAAGAACTAATCAAAAAGTTGAAAATAAAGTATCGGGTAGGGTTTTACATTATGTTAAAATAGCAGGATGTTCTGCTATGTATACTAACGTTACTTGTTACAAATAGTGGCAATTATCTGCACTTCAGTATTGTAGTACATTATAAAACAGTATGCAATAATGAGGTATTGAGTGTAAATTATAATTTTAATTCAAATTGTTAAATGGATACGGCCTTATTGGTACAATAAAGCCCTCTCTGCACCTACCCTAACCCTACCCGTTACTTTATTTTCAACTTTTTGATTATTTCCTTCATTTTTATAGAAAATAAATGCCTTTACGATGCGATATGAGATTTGAAAAGGGAGAAAAAAAAAAAAAAGTTCGGCCGAAGGTGGGATCAAACCACTGGTCGATCGCGTCAAAAGCACATGACTTGTGATTTACCACCTGTGCCACTGGAGCTGATGATATAATGGACTCCGCTGTGCTTCTTGTAGTTCTTCCTGTACCTTGATTGACAGATATCTCGACCAATCAGCGGTGAGTAATCTATTCCCAAACCAATGGCGCTGTCTCAAACTATACCTACCTCTTCCGGTTTGTCTGAATTGTCGTTGTGGTTTCTGACTTATTTTGTTTTTGGATTTGTCCTTGTGGTTTCTGACTTGTTATTTTGTTTTCGAATTTGTCATTGTGTTTTCTGACTTGTTATAATGTTTTCGGGATTGTTGTTGTGTTTTCTGAATTGTTATTTTGTTTTTTATATTTGCATTTGCGTTTGTAATTTGTTATTTTGTTTTCAGAATCGTGATTTGTTTTGCACTTTACAGCCACCGTAAGGGGGAGCTCGGCTCCCCTTAATAAGACATGGGCTCCCCTGAAAAAGTGATTTGTGAAATTTTGGGGGGTCTCGAAAAATATTGACAATGTTTTATTTTGACGTGCAATTTCAGTTTTGTGTAATGTGATCATCGTGGATTATTATGTGCAAAATTGCAAAAATATAATTCAATGCATGAGGCGATTTAAACCTAATTCACTTCAATAAAGATATCTATACATGCTATTCTTGCTGCGGTGAAAATTCCACTCATGTTTAGTACGTTAACTCAAAGCAAAGACTAAAGGGACTTTGCTCAAATTCGTTGAAAAAATATTAATTTCATTGCCATTTTGACCATGTCTGCATATTTTAATCATATTTGGTAGTTTTCTCTTTAATGTATGCCCCGATTTGATCCATGGGAAATTTAGCTAGCATTATATTTATATTATTTTGTCATTATTATTTCGTTATAAGGAGATAAAAATAGCACTTATCAACCTTGATTTACATTATATCACATTATTTTGACAGTTAAAATTTTGGGCTGGTTTTTGTGAGCTTTTGGGCGGGAAATCGTCCATCCAATCTGGCAACACCGAATACCGAATTACAACTGGAAATGGCAATCGATACCAACACCTCTTGGAAAACAACACTTATAATCAGCACCTCACCTCAGGTTTGAGGAAAAATACTGCTTTACTGTTTTTTGATAATACTAACTGATTAAAACCCTTTACTCTCGGCTATTTATGCACGTATCTGTTTATGTTTTCGCAGTGTGATGAAGCCTCGCAGATTCTTCTAGCGCAGCAGCACAGGATTCGCCGCTCGGACAGCATTCTGTCCTCTTCCTTTGTTTGCCCCTTGTCAGGTAGAACGGAGTTAAAATTTATCAGTAAATTTAATCCCTTTATCAAGAAGATGTCCTACTGGATTTTCCTTTTTTTTCCCCCAATCAAATAATTTAACGAATGTGCAGCTCAATGTAAAAGTTCCGCTAATAAAATTGTTCCATTCCAAATGGTATAATAGGATTCATTTATAGGCTAAGGACAAGAGAGCATTAACGCCCTGCGAGTTTAAACTGTCGTTATCAATGCGCACCATTTTACCAGCGCCTTAACGTTACCTCCTTTGTTTTAAGCATGTGTAACGTTAGCTAGCTTCGAAGATATTCGAGAAACTCTGCATGTAGGAGAGGTAAATTTAGCATTTTCTTATTCTTTTTTTAATAGTGAATGGAGCTTTTTTGCTTGTTACTGTCTAATCATTAAAGTAAACTTTGAAAGTATTGATTTGTTTAATTAAATGTAACCTAGATTGCTGCCCCCAAACACTGCATGTTTTCTCCTTATTATTCAAACACACCTGATTCACATCAGCTCATTAGACTCTGTGGTGTAAATGCCCTCCGAAACGCATTCAAGACGCATTTAAATCCGATCGCTCAAACCACTTCAGGAGTTGGTCTGGGCCGCGTTCCAGACAAAACTGGACAAGTGTAAATGCATCTGGTTGTTGAAACCACATGCTAATTTTACTCCTCCCAAAATATTAAAATAATAAATGTGTGAGAGCGTTTTATTGGCTATATGCGGGGGGGGGGCATTTCTCCTCTGGCCAGACGAGGCAGCAGTTCAATTCCAACTATTAGAATTTGTTTAGTCAAAATAAATGTTTGTTTTAACTTGGAGAAATTATGACAGAAATATATTACTACTGTATATTAATATATTACTTTTCAAAGTAATAATAATCAAATTTTTAAAGAATTATCATACAACCATGTTTTTTTCCATTAATTTATACAGCAGCATTATACAAAAAATGTATTTGTAATCAAAAATTTTCTTTTGATTACATTTGTTTTTAAAAAGATTGATTAAACTGTTAAAGGTTTCTTAATTCACAATGTGTTTCATGAGGACCTAATTAAAAGGTAGTTTAATTGTAAACAAAGTTATGTTTACCTTCATTCTTAAGGTCTATCTAACAAACAAATGGAAAGCATTTCCTTCCCCATTAATGGTAAATGAATATTGTGACAAATATCGATATGTATAATATGGCAGTAAAATATTCAGGGAAATTAATATTTATATTTCTATAAATTTAACTGGAATATTTTCTAGCGTAGATTGTTGAATTTTATATATCTCAAACAAGTAGCTCTCTAAACTATTTTATAGACAAAAACATTTTTCCATCTGCTTTTGGATTGCTGCAGAAAATAAGCTCTGTGATCAACAAAAGTTTATGATTCGTACATGTTTTATACATTGTTATAATGTTCACGAATTAACACTTTGAAAAACTTCAAACATTTTGTAGTCGAAGTACAATCAGCAGAAGTAAAAAGCTAAAAAAAAATTGCCTTCCTGTCACTTTTGTTGCGCAGGTACGGCTTTCTTGCTGGTCACACCGGAGGAGTTTCCAGCTAAGCTTGAGAATGCAGAATTTTTTGAGAGAATTGAGAAATTTGTGCAGGTCCATAGAAACAGTTTTCTTCTGCTTCAAGCCCCAGTTTACGGAAAAAGGGAGTGGGAGATTTTATCATCAGTGCAAAACAGGTGCATAATGAATTGAAAACTACAAATGTACAACCTTATTTTGAAAGCAAGCACCCCATACATACTTACGTGACCAAAGGGTTCTAGGGATGGCATCTGGAGAGCCACTGAGACTAAGATCTACTCAGATACTCAGACTAAGATCTACTCGGACTCAGAATAAGATGCCTGTGTGGCCTAATTATAAAAATAAAAAAAGAGTAATATTAATAATTAATAACTAATGAACCACACCAGCAGTGAGGACTGTTTAATTTCTACATTCTTTTAGTCTACCGAGTTGGACAAATACAAGTATGTGATAAAATGGCTTAACTCTGATATTTTTGCAACAGATTTCTTGGCTGTAACCTCAGAGTCATACCTGTGCACAGTACTGCTGATGTAGCGAAGGGAATTCTGGTCATTGCTAAGGTAAGCTGTGATGTGTTTCTACAATTCAGTGTGAATAATTCACATGCTTTATTAATTATTATAATTTTCTAGAAATGTTTAGTTTTATAGTGAATGCTGTATCGATGTTAATTATGGGCTTTTAATGTTCATTTTAATTTAACGTCAAGGACAGTGCTCACTGTCACAAGCATGCATAGGAAAATGGCATATATAAGAAGTTTATTACTAGCATGGTGCATACAAAACTTTTATAGGCCTTTTTATTCCAGGCCACAAGTAAACCCAATGTGGCGAATTTGAGAGATCAGATGTCTTTGGCTTGTACTCACATCATTGATCATAGCCCAGTTTGGGCGATGCTTCAAGAGATGCAGTTCTACTGAGATTTACTCTGTTCCTCTTCATTCATGTTCTTATTACTTACTATACTTGTTTTGACCAGCAGATGTCAGTATTGTTTCATAGTAAGTTGTGTCAAAACTGTTTCTTGCCGTTTGTTGTTTAGCCTTAAAAAAACATTTTCTTTCAAAATAGTTAATAAACTATTAAGAACAAAGTACAGACATAGTCAGAGGAAAAATGTCCACCTTTTATTTGTGCTGGAAAAGTCAGAATACAGAATAGTATTGAAAATATTGCTATTGTAGCTCTCACATTGCTCTTTATCATTACAAATGTGTCATGCTACAGAGAAGGTAAATAAATAAATTAATAAATACATTATTCAGTTCAGAAAGCAGCAATTGTCCCCATTTCATTTTTGACTGTCCTCAATGATTTCCTCTATACGGACCACAAGGCTTTCCATTAAGTCATATGTGACCAGGGCACACTGCAAGACCTGCAAATGATATGTTTAGTACAGTTTGTTTTATGACTTACTGCCACTATTTTAAAACTGAATTCAGATAAGTAGAACTGATCATCTAACCTTATCCTGTGCCTCACATGGCATGTTGCCAAGCATCTCCGTTTTCACAATCAAGCTCTGAACTGATCTCTTCCCAGAGGCCTCCTTAAATTCTGTTGGGAAAAAACAATGTTACAACAAGTCAAAATCCATTTTCTTTACTATATAATAATTACTGTTTAACAGAGAAAGGATACAAAGCATGTATTACCTTTAGCCTTGATCCTTTTGCCCTCTTTAAGTGTTTTCAATTCTGTACCGTAGTATGATTTTGACATGCTTAGACATGGGCGTAATAATTTCGTGTAACTGTCTGCAATGTTGCACAGGTCTGTCCATATTCCAGTCTAAAAAAAAACAGAGTGGGTCTTATTAATAGAACATGATGAAAATATAAGTGTAATGTTATATAGTTGTGTTTTGACAAAATGCTGTAAAATCTTACAGAAAATGTTCTTTCCTGTATCAATAAATACCGCAGAAGATTCAGAGACTCCATCACCCTTTAAAACAATGAAGAAAATATGAATATGGAAAAAAACAAACAACACAAATACTTTTTTTTATTATTATAGTCAAAATTGGTCCTAAGATATCTCTTTTGCCTAATACAGAGAGTTACGCAGAACAGGTGCATATTGTGGTAAAAGCTGACAGGTTTACCATTTGCATATCAGCAGGATGAAGGAAGGCCTAAGTAATTTATCAGGGGCAGATTATTCAGACGAGGTATGTCAATCACTCAGGTTTTAGTATCATTTTAGGAATGACACAAGATCTGCCTCAAAATATTGGACTGCTCACCATCTGTTCTGTATTGTGGGATCATGGCAGTAAACCTGGACTACACTCATAAATAAATTATGGTTAGGGATGGATTGTATCTTGTTAGTAGGAGATCTAACATTTAAAATAGAGACAGCTGCCATATGTGGAGTCTGTACTTGGGTTACGATTCATGTCAATGATTTGTTGATATAAAAGTTGATTAGATCCATCAAGATGCAATTCTGAGCATTTAGCGGCTTGTCGGGCGATTGTGGTCTTTGTAAATATACAGGTTTTCTTCACCTGTCCATCCCATGTAGCAAGTCGGTTTCATGGCCCTGTGGGAGAATGAGAGTATCTCTGAGCAGTGAGATGAGCGGAGCCCCCTCAAACCAGCTGTCTTCGTAGGCTGACTTTAATAGCAAAAGAGAAAAATATTTCTAACATTAGTGATTCAGTGTTGACCAAAATCCTGTCACTTGAAAAAGCACACAGATAAGCAATGTTTTGTGCACTACCTTTCTGCACCGTTCCACTTGATTCTTTATGTTTTTGATGATGATACTTTCTACACCTGCATGATGGCTAGTCTTCATGATGCGTCTTAGAGCATCCAACAAAGGAGGAATAAGCAATTAACACAAAGACGAAAAAGTGTTTACTTTTTATGTTTTATGTAAACCAATTGCATTCACATATTGATAGCAGTTTTAATTAAATATATATAATTAAACTTTCTAGATACCATACCTGAAAAATGTGTGCTTCGCTTCACCATTAAGCTTCTCTATAAAGAGCTGGAACACCACAAGGCTTTTTCCTCTCTGAATGAAAAAGGGCAAATGACCGCAAAAAAAACCCTGGCTTTAACAGATCAGATTTACTTGTACAAGCAAGTTGTGTCTCATCCATACTTACCAAATGCTGGATAGGACAGTCAATCATAATTGTAATTAAGTTCTGTGAACAAATAACCAAAGTTCTCTTGTAAATTTACACTGTTGTTAAAATAGTAAACATTTTTGTTTTTACCAAGGATGCACCAATTATTAAAATTCTGGGAATCATTCTACCAATAAGTAAAAATAAAAAATCTAATATCGGCTGATTACTGATATGGAACCAATATATTGTGCATCCTTAGATTTTACCACCAAGAAGTTATGTATGTTTTAAGAAACGGGTGATATATTATTGTTTTATTCCATAACAATACATAGCATTGCTGCATACCTTAGGAACCTCATGAAACGGTTTGAGCTCTAAGAGCTCCGCTGGGAGACTGCAGTCTGTTACTCTTTCCAAACTTTTAACATGTAAGTCCTAAAAAAATGCAAGAAGACATTTTCTAGCAAATGACTATTCATTACTGAAAATTCAAGCATGAACATAATTTTCTGTTCTTGTAATGACTGTAATAATAAATGTTTTGATGGAAGTTTACTCTACCAGTCCTTTCAATATCCATGATTCATCCTTTCTGTATAGTGATAAAAAAGCAGGAAGGAAAGTCAGACTAAATACATGGCACACCATTTTGGTATTCATATTTATTAATTTTTAACTAATTGCGTTGTTTACACACCTACTTAAAAGAAGATTGATGTATTCCATATTACACTGCAGGACGAAAACAGGGCTGAAATATTAAATTAAACATTTTGGTTAGAGCGCAAATACATTAAAGGTGTAGCGACCGCATAAACTGCTTTCATATAGATATTGTGTACCACAAATTGAAAAAATTATGAAAGTCTCAATTCTTTTGGTGCCAAATATCAGAATGTTTTTGCGCACTAAACAAGATTCTCAGCTCTGCAAGTGAAGGGTATTTTAACCCCTTTTGAAAGCCCAAGAGATCTGTGGCCTTAACAGTTCACACTGTCTTCGAGTCTGGTAAACACATGGTGAGATGAGGGAAAAAAACACACATTTTTGAGGTCTAACTGCTACTTACCTAAAAACTGCAGGAAACACTTCTATGGCAATAAGCTGGACAAAGAGCAAGTAAGCCATGCAAGCTCTTGATTCATTCAGATGAAAAGCATCTTTGTCCAAAATTGTGTCGTCTTTTCCTCTCAAAGGATGGTAGAACAGGATTTTTGGCAGAGATTGTTGGATCACTGCTAGGATTGCCTGGTATTAGAAGCACAGAAGCACTCAGAAGTCAGGTCAGCCTTTTTTATAAAAGTACCGTGCCTAAACCTAATACTAGCAACAAAATAAGTTATATCATTACCATTATTTCTGTGGCAAAATTCCACAAGGGTGAAATTTCTGTCATGTTCGCCTCTCTGTCCAGTTGAACTTGGAGGAGAGGTTCCCTTAGACTCTTCATGCAACTGAGCAATTACAGAAAGAAAGGAAAATGTGAAGAATTAGGTAAAATACTGGTTAAGATCACATGCATATAATCAAGAAAGAGCAACATTGTCGCTTAAATGACTGTTAATTTGCAAAATTGTTAACTGACTTTAGACTCTGACAATCGGTTATTTTTTTACACAAGACAACCTATCATATCTTCATTGATGGTTTCTGAGAACTGTTTTTCTTGCTTAGGACAAAACTGAACATTGTCTAAATCCCATTGTTATTATTATTATTATTACTATGTAGATGTTTTAAGAGTTTTTCAGACTTGCGACAACCAATCATATATGTTCATTAACTTTTTGAGAATTGCTTGCTTTTGTTTTGAACAAAATCACCAACATTTAAATTGCTTAATAGAACAACACTGACTAATATATATCTTAATAGCCTTTGAACGTTTAGACGTGTCCGAGTCACTGCAGCACTGTAAAATCTAATGCTATACTAACACTATAAATACAGTATAGTTAGATCTAAATCTGGAAGATCGTTCATATCATTATATCCCCCATCCCTAAAACTTGCTCTGTGGTAAAGCCCTATGGCATTATAGACGTAACAGTGCGACTTTCTTTAAAACTGTTTGAAACAATGTGTATTGAAAAAGTACGATACAAATAAATTTGACTTGACTTAACACAGCTGGGTCAATGCCTCATTGGCTGCATTAGTAAGAACAGGTTTAAAACGTACAACTTTAGAAGAGCAGCTCTTAGTTTGGTGGCCAGTGAGTTTGTGTCTTGATTCTTGACTTCCTGCACAAAGGGTTGTACAAAGGTCAGTACTGCAGTGCAGCATCGGCAGAACCCGTACACATCTTCCTGTTCCTGTTTGTGCAAGTAAGGTACAGGCAGCTTTGAAATCTGTTTCTGCAGAGAGTCAAGGGCCAAATCCAATCCATGGGCCTTCGACTCGCTCATTCTCAACAGCACTGGGTAGGGAACAAACAGAAAATGTGTTATTACTTGCAGTGGCAGTAGAGGGAGCTCTGTTTATTTTTGGCTTGCATTTTTAAATTGAAACACTGTTTTATACTGGTTTGCAGGATGCAGCAGGATTATGACTTTAGCTATTTTGAGGTTCTTTTCTTCAGCAGCTGTTCAGTTACCTGACTGAATAAGAGGCATAAGGACAGTGATAGTGTCTGCAATGGCATTTGGATCAGTGTCCTCCACTTGCTGAAGTAAAATATCAAGGAGTTCTTCCACACTGCATATCTGCAATAAAACTGTATTGTCATCATCGCACAGTAGTATTTAATATCATATTTGAATAAGCACAATCTTACCTGTACAAGTTGATTGAGGATAGCCTGACAGTTGGCAGGACTCCGGTCCTTTCTCAGCTCTTCGTTCACCAGTGCAGGCAGTAGCCCACTGCCCATAGACCTCACTATGTGCTGGGAAGATATTTATATATTTACTTTTTTTTACATTTAATGGTGATAGGCTTTCCTGTAGCTCAAATGGTAGAGCATGGCGCTAGCAACGCCAAGATCATGGGTTCGATTCCCAGGGAAAGCAAGAGCTGATAAAATGTAAAACTGTAACTTGAATGCAATGTAAGTCGCTTTGGATAAAAGCGTCTGCTGAATGCATAAATGTACATTTGACATTTTTACTGTATTGTACATATTTATAAAAGTGTGTAGTAAATCCATTATTTAATACATGTTGGCCTACATTTTTTTAAATGTAGACCTGTCTTTTGCACATGCTTGAAATTAAATCATTCACAATCATCATCATAACAGTTTAGCATTTGATGGATACTGGCTGTGTATTTTGAAATCAGCTATTTGAAAGTATAGTGTGTATTTGGTGCATTTAAGCTCTGCTTTAAAACACGCTATGGCATGTTCCTTAGTGTGTGCTACATGTGTGGAGTAGTGCAAGAAATTGGTAAATCAACAGCACTTAATGGAGTGCTGCCCCTAAAAGGGCTTCCAGTGGAGCAAGAAATCTGACTGGTTCTCCGCTAAACTGCATTCCCACACCCAAGGGTCAAGGGAGCCAGTCAGTTAGGCAGAATGACAAAGTGGTGGTTTAGCAGAGGTACAGCCCATCAAATTCTCCCAATCCCAGTGGATTGATGTCACAAATATGAGCCTGGGATGAGATATGAGCCTGGATGTTGTCGCACCTGTCTGTCTCTCAGAAACCAGAATAGCACTGTAAAACCGAATTAATTAACCTTATTTTAACCTTAAAAACGCATTCAAACAGATTGCCTTAAATCGAAGTTAAAAACAGTTTTTAGTTTCAACAACTAATTTGTTTTAAGTTAAATATATTAGGTGTACACCAAACAACTCATTCATTTAAGTTGAGCTAGCTAATGTAACATTTATTGCAACTTGGCATTTTTCAGTTACTCGAACAGCGATCTAATTTATTTGTTAAAACCATGCAAACTGATTGTCTTGTGTTACTGTAATAATTTAAGTGCTTCACCTATCCAGCAGTAGCACTCATGCACGTGCTAACATAACCATCAGAGCGACTACCACTGCATCAACAGCTGCAGTTATGGGTATTTAAATAAAGCATTATATAGTTTTTACATTGTTAGACCCATCTTTGACCTAACCTGCAGGCTCTACTCTTCAGCACAATGGTAACTTCCCCAAAAATGCAGACATAAGACATTGATTTTTTTGTTTGTTTGTTTTTAAACAAAAAATGGCAAAACCTTAAACATTATCAAATCTCCCCCATCATAATCTTGTGCAAAAGCGCATACAACCCCAATTCCAAAAAAGTTTATATTTTATAAAATGTAGCAAAATCAAGAATCTGTGATTTCTTCATTCTGTTTTCCTTTGATTTAATTGACCAAAGTACACAGAAACAATTCCAATGTTTTCACTGACCAGCTTAAATTTATTTTGTGAATATAAACAAATATTGATGTCGATGGCTGCAACAAACTCCAAAAAAGTTAGGACAGAGATGAAATAAAAGTGAAAAGGTTATAGAGTATCCAAGTTCAACTGTTTTGAAGCAGTCCAAAATAAACAGGTGAATTGGTAATAGGTCAGGGTATCATGTTTGTGTATAAAAGGAGCATTTCAGTCTTTGCCAGTAAAGCCACTCTGTGCCAAATTTCATGAGGTAAGTGTCAAACAAATCAAAAATCACATTTCTCAAAGCAAAAGCACAAAGAATTTTACACCAACTAACATACATAATATTGTAAAAGATTCAGGGAATCCAGAGAAATCTCAGTACATGAAGGGCAAAGCAGGAAACCTCAGGTAAACATGCTTGACGTTTGAGCCCTCAGATGGCATTGCATAAGAAACCATCATGCTGCAGTGCTTGACCTTTGAGCCCTCAGATGGCATTGCATAAGAAACCATCATGCTGCAGTGCTTGACCTTTGAGCCCTCAGATGGCATTGCATAAGAAACCATCATGCTGCAGTGTTAAATATAGCTACATTTCCTCAGAAGTACTTCAGAAAACCCTGTCATTTATCACAGTCTGCCGCTGCATTAAGAAATACAACTTGAATATCTGTTACTCTAGGAGAAAGCTATACTTCAATGCAGTAATGCAGCCAAGTTCTCTTGGCCAGAGCTCATCTTAGATAGTCAAATAGACAGTGGAAATGTGTGCTGTGGTCAGATGAGTCCACGTTTCAGCTTGTTCTTGGGAAAAACGGACATTAAATTCTCAGTCCCAAAGTCCAAAGGTACTATCCAGACCTTCACCAGCAACAGATGCAAAACGTCTGTCATGGTATGGGGGTGCATCAGTGTAAATGGCATGGGTGACTGGAATATGTGCAATGGTACCATTGACATGGAGGCATATATTGGGATTGTACAGAGACAAATACTGCCATCAAGATAACGTCTTTAATGGGAAGTCCATGGTTATTAGATCAAGACAATTCCAGATCTCATTCTGCATGTGCTACAACAGTGGTTTCGTAGACACATGTGGATGTGACTGACTGGCCATCAGATCTGTCTCCTATTGAAAATGTATGGCCCATCATGAAAAGGAAAATCAGATAGTAACAACTACGGACTGATGAGCAGCTTTAAGTCTTATATCAAGCAAGATGGGCAAAAGGTTTGCATGTGAAACTTTAACAATTAGTATCCTCAATTCTCAAATGATTAAACATTGTAATTAAAAGGACAGTTGATGTGACAGTGTGTTAAACATGCCCCTGTTCCAACTTTTTTGGAGTGTGTTGCAGCCATCAAAGTTTACATTTGTTTATATTCACAAAATAATAATACAACCCCAATTCCAGAGAAGTTGGGACGTTTTGTAAAATGCAATAAAATCAAGAATCTGTGATTTGTTCATTCTCTTTAACTTTTATTTAATTGACAAACGTACAAAGAAAAGATTTCCAAGGTTTTCACTGACCAACGTAAATGTATTTTGTAAATATGAACAATTTTGTTTTTGACGGCTGCAACACATTTAAAAAAAAAAATTGGGACAGAGGCAAAATAAAAGTGAAAAGATTATAGAATATCCACGTTAAACTGTTTTAAAACAGTTCACAGTAAGCAGATGAATTGGTAATTGGTCAAGGTATTATGTTTGGGTATAAAAGGAGCATCTCAGTCTTTGCAAGCAAAGCTGGATCATGGCTCATCACTTTGTGCAATGTAAAATTGCAAAGAATTTAGGTCTTTCACCAAGTACTATACATAATATTTTGAAAAGATTCAGGGAATCCAGAGAAATCACAGTACATGTGCATCTCAATAAATTAGAATGTCGTGGAAAAGTTCATTTATTTCAGTAATTCAACTCAAATTGTGAAACTCGTGTATTAAATAAATTCAATGCACATAGACTGAAGTAATTTAAGTCTTTGGTTCTTTTAATTGTGATGATTTAGGCTCAATTCACTATCTCAACAAATTAGAATACTTCATAAGACCAATAAAAAAAACATTTTTTAGTGAATTGTTGGTCTTCTGGAAAGTATGTTAATTTACTGTATATGTACTCAATACTTGGTAGGGGCTCCTTTTGCTTTAATTACTGCCTCAATTCGGCGTGACATGGAGGTGATCATTTTGTGGCACTGCTGAGGTGGTATAGAAGCCCAGGTTTCTTTGACAGTGGCCTTCAGGTCATCTGCATTGTTGGGTCTGGTGTCTCTCATCTTCCTCTTGACAATACCCCATAGATTCTCTATGGCGTTGAGGTCAGGCGAGTTTGCTGGCCAATCAAGCACAGTAACACCATGGTCATTGAACCAGCTTTTGGTACCTTTGGCAGTGTGGGCAGGTGCCAAGTCCTGCTGGAAAATGAAATCAGCATCTTCATAAAGCTTGTCAGCAGAAGGAAGCATGAAGTGCTCTAAAATTTCCTGGTAGATGGCTGCGTTGACTGTGGACTTCAGAAAACGCAGTGGACCAACACCAGCAGATGACATGGCAGCCCAAATCATCACTGACTGTGGAAACTTCACACTGAACTTCAAGCAACATGGATTCTGTGCCTCTCCACTCTTCCTCCAGACTCTGGGACCTTGATTTCCAAAAGAAATGCAAAATTTACTTTCATCTGAAAGGAGGACTTTGGACCAATGAGTAACAGTCCAGTTCTTTTTCTCCACAGCCCAGGTAAGATGCTTCTGACGTTGTCTCTGGTTCAGAAGTGGCTTGGTAGCCCTTTTCCTGAAGACGTCTGAGCGTGGTGACTCTTGATGCACTGACTCCAGCTTCAGCCCACTCCTTGTGAAGCTCTCCCAAGTGTTTGAATCAGCTTTGCTGGACTGTATTCTCAAGCTTGCGATCATCCCTGTTGCTTGTGCACCTTTTCCTACCCAGATTCTTCCTTCCAGTCAACTTTGCATTTAATATGCTTTGATACAGCACTCCTTGAACAGCCACCCCTTTCAGTAATGACCTTCTGTGACTTACCCTCTTTGTGGAGGGTGTCAATGTTCGTCTTCTGGATCATTGGCAAGTCAGCAGTGTTCCCCATTATTGTGGTTTCAAAGAACAAGAGATACCCAGAATTTATACTGTATGGATAGTCATTTATATAAACTCAAATTTAAATATTGTAATATTTTGAGATACTGATTTTCCACTTCCATGAGCTTTAAAGAAAGCTTCAATCATCAAAATTAAAAAAAAAAAACTTTTGAAATGTTTTACTTTACATGTAATGAATCTAAAATATATGAAAGTTTCACTTTTTGAAATAAGTTACAAGAACTTTTTCACGACATTCTAATTTATTGAGATGCACCTGTACATGTAGGGCAAAGCAGGAAACCTCAGTTGAAAGTGCTTGACCTTTGAGCCCTCAGATGGCATTGCAGAAGAAACTGTCATGCTGCGGTGTTAAATATAACCACATGGGCTCAGGAGTACTTCAGAAAACCACTGTCATTTACCACAGTCTGCTGCTGCATCAAGAAATGCAACTTGAATATATGTTACTCTAGGAGAAATGCAGCGATGCTGCCGGGTTGTCTGGGCCAAAGCTCATCTCAGATAGTCAAAAAAAACGTGAAAATGTGTGCTTTACTCAAATGAGTCCACATTTGAACTTGTTTCTGGGAAAAATGGATTTCGAGTTCTCAGTCCCAAACACCAAAGGGACCATCCAGACTTTCATTAGTGACAGAGTTCACAGAGTGAATGTGTTAGACTAGCCTACCTGCAGTCCAGATCTGTCTCCAACTGAAAATGTATGACCAGTCATGAAAAGGTGAAGCAGACAAAGACGATCACAGACTGCTGAGCTTCTGAAGTCTTGTATCAAGTGAGACTGGACAAAAATTTTGCTTGCAAAACTTTAACAATTAGTATCCTCAATTCCCAAACAATGAAACGTTGTAATAGAAAGGAAGGTTGATGTGACACAGTTAAACATGCCTCTTCCCAACTTTTTTGGAGTGTGTTGCAGTCATCAAAATCAAAATTTGTTCATATTTACGAAATACATTTACGTTGGTCAGTGAAAACTTTGAAAAAAATTTATTTGTACTTTTGTCAATTAAATAAAAATGAAAGAGAATGAACAAATCACAGATTCTTGATTTTATTGCATTTTATAAAATGTCAAAACTTTTTTGGAATTGGGGTTGTAAAATAACTTAATTTCAATTCCCTTAGGAATCTCTTTATTCCTAGAGTCTGAAGCAAAGCATGCTGGGAACTAGAAACTGTCTTGACGGTACTCAAACAAATCAACTTATCTTAATTACGTTTTTCTGAGTAACGAAGGCATAGTACACACACATCACAGATTTCAACATTTTTACATTTAAAATTAATAAATTGTTGTACATTTAAGCAAAGTCAACAAAGAAATGTTAATTAGGACGCTTGTTAGGTTTTACAGTGAGGTACCTTCTTTGCAGTGGTATGTTATACACATCTCATATGACTTCATAAAATGTCCTTAAAGCTTTAAAAGAAAAATAATATGAAAAATATTTTTCAATAATTTCCAATACAATAAGATCTTAAAACAGGTTTTAAAAGCATGTCAATGATTCCAGATTTACCTGATTGGCCTCCTCTTTTATGAAGTCCAGGAGTTGAGTGTAATCACCTTGGGCAATGCATGTATGACCAGCATTCATAAAGAGCTCATGGTCCTCTGGTTTAAAGTCTTCAGTTGTTCTCTGAAAATGTGGACTGAGTCATTGTCAAATATTTTATTCAAAAAAAGAACAAAAATTATCATACTGTACTGTACTTGTACAATGTATAAACCATTCACAGCATGTTACCTTGTGGTTATGCCTTTTACAGTCAGTATCATGCATAATAAATTACACATATATGTATGCTTAGCTTGATGTAAGTACAAACACAAAGTTAATAACAAATACATATTGTAGTAAAAAAACAAATTGCAACCAAATATGATGCTTAATTTTAGGTTTTCTTACCCATCTTTGAACCACGTCCTCTAGTTGATTCACTGCCATTTTCAGAGCTGGTCTTTTCAAAAACTATCCATACAACTGACAATTCAAGGTCAGGATTATAACCAAGACTTTTCTGCTCAGGATCCGAATGACATCTGGGATAAAATTTCAGCACAAAAGAATAGAGCAGCTAGGTTTATAACATAGATCAGAGTGTTTGAAAAGAATCGAGCAGGAGGCAATCTGACAGGGGACCCTTGTAAACCTCTTAGTAAGCATTGCAGCTGAGTGTCTGCTAATAGGATTAAGACAGAGCAATCTGAAATAGATGGGACAAGACAGAACTCTCTCGAATGCCCTGGAAAGCAGTCATGGGTGTTTTTATTATAATTTACAGTCAATTAATATTTACTCAGTCAAATTCTGCTTGTTCAACTGACTAAGTATAATTAATTAAACACTATGCTGTCACTAGATGTGACTGATCGGTTGGATCATACAGAAGACCACACTGACTCACAATAACCCTCTCAAATGAGTCCTGACTTTATTTAAACATGTCATGCCATGGAAATACTGAAAGCACATCAGAAATTGCTTAGTAATCTTTGGCAAGCATGTGTGTACTGTCCCTTAGTTAAATCCCTATTAAGTTCAGTATTGTTCCAGTGGACATGTAATCTGATATGAGCCATGTCTTTGACTTCCTACATGGATAACTATTGTAGACCCTGATTTCAGGTGTATGGAGACAAACCAGGTTTGAGCAATAGGATTTAAGCAGCAGCTGCAAAGTTTGCTCTGTCTATTACAGTGTGGTGAAAGGCTTTAACAAAAGACACAATGTAAATATAACAGGAAAGGACAGGCTGGTTGCATGTTAGCTTCAGATTTGCCTGTGGCTAATTGCAGACTGCTGATTTAGTGTTTTGACAGTGAACAGACTGCGTGTAATAAAGGTTGAGCTAAACAAACAGGTTTGTTGTTTTTGCACGGTCAGCCCATGTCCTTTAGGACTCATAGTATGTTCACAAGGTAGAGGGAATTTGAATGCAATTATTTAAGTCATTTGTTTATATATATATATATATATATATATATATATATATATATATACATATACATATATTAGTATTTGTAAATCAACCCCACTGGGATGAATTATACTGGCCAAAACAGTCATGTTAAATTTTCATTAACAAATAAGCCACAACAATATCACTGATAACAGTGATAACAGGCAATGAATATCTTTATGAGCTATTTATTCCAGTTCTGACAGTGAATTTTGTTGGTGTAACCTCATGTCACCATCTTGATTAGGTTATATTAAATAATGTTTGAAAAACTGCTTAATTTATATGCTACCACATGAAGCACATTTTTACTTTGACAATATTTTGAGAATAAACATCTGTGATAGTTTGGCTTTGGATTCAGTCAGAAAGGTATATTATTATATACAGTATATGTTCTGTATACTGTGGCCTTGGCCAGAAGTATGATGACCATTGTATACTGTTTCTGGTGATACTTTAGACTTCTCATGTGAAATATTTTTGCATAAGATGTCCTAAATTCACATGACGCCTCTTTTATGCAGCATTTCTTTGAGTGTGTGTATAATAGGCCTGTCTCAGGTCACTACTATCATATATCCATGTATTTTTAATAGGGAACAGCAATAGGACAACAAAAGTGTAACTTGATTACCTGACGGACACATCAGCTTTTCAGGCTTTGACTTCTCAGTGGAATTTAGCAAAGAGAAATGAGGCATTACAATTACAGTATATCTTTAGTTTTAATTGTAAACTTTTGCACAGGGAAAACTAAAATTAAAGATTCTAAAATAAGTATATTTCAGTTTAATATCCTTATCACAGACAAACATACTGTGAGACATACTATGCTTTTTTGCACTCAATTTTTTTTTCAAATGGCATGCTGACAGGACTGTTTACTCCATCACTCTCTTGCCTATTTCTTGGCAATAGAGTGGCCCTGAAGGCCCCTAGAGGCCATGTCTAGAGCTGACGGTGTCTGCCAGTATCCCTCCCTAAACCCCAGCGAGCTTGTCAAGAAAAACTGTGCTGTTTAGGGTTCGCTCCCTAGAGTCTGTGCCTTAGCTTTCACTGCCTTGCCTACAGATGGACTTCTGCGTTTGATTTGGAGCAGTGCACTTTATATGGACATGGCTCAGATTTTCCCTTCCCCATGATTTAGTAACTGCAGGAAGGATTAAAAAACTGAATAATAAATATTGTGATTCATGGAAACTACTCAAGCTATAGCTATAACTCAAGTGAAATCAGTTAGGCCTTGATGTACTGTATCATAGTTAGCTTAACAATATCTAACGAGTGCAAATGAAAATGTGCAGCATATGTGTTTAAGCGCTCAGTCTTAAAGACAGTAGCAGCGTCTGTAAAATGTTAGTTTTCTGAGTGTTGTCAGAGTGACTAGGACCATGGGGAGGAGAGCACAACAGATCCATACAACCATACAGGTGCTTCTATTGCCGATGCCTGCTTGCCCTTTTGTAAATCGGCATTTTGATGGCAGTTACCTGTGTTGAGTTGTTCCAAATCAATACGTACAGTGTGGGAACCTTAATTGACAAGGATAATGCTGGCCCCTTTTCTGAAGGAGAGACACCCCGTCTGGCTTTGATCAATACCACGCTCACCAGCACGGCTGAGTCCACTCGTGTGCTTGGGTACCCTGTGCCTTCATCTCTGTAGGCAACCCCCAACGGCAGAAGAGGCTGGGATGTTACATGTGAACAGGCTGTCAAAGTAATTTTGTCAGTCTGCTCATTCTCTGGTGTTTAGAGATGCTTGACACACTGTGTACTGGTTCCCATGATTTTATTGAGGTGATGGAAGCTTTTAGGTGTTTTTTTCCCTCTCTTCTCTCCCTCTCTCCTTTTAACCACGAGTACATGTACAAGTGTTTTAATTTGTATTCCTTCTGCCAAAAACGTCTCTGGGGCACCTTGGTTTCCTGTCATTTAGGTCAATAGATCATCCTTTTATTTGTATGCTTGTTTGTTTGTTTGTGTATTAGTTTAACTTTAAATCAGCATAACTTATGTAGTGTAAATCTAGGTGACAATTTGTATTAACGCTTGAGATTTTTCTTTTCTGAACATTTCCAAGCTATATGATTTTGGTCTTTTGTCAAATATTTGGGCCCAAATTTGTGACCACAACAGACAGAAAATGTTTCCATGAAAGTGTTTCCACAAAAAAGAAAAGAAAAACACTATTGCAACTTTATTGTAACACTATTGCTACTTCATATCTTACTATTTTAACTTTCATTGTTATATATAATATAATTATAATTAGACTGTATATTATTACGTCTATTTTATTTATTGGAATTGTGACTTTATTTCTTGCCATTTTTATTTTATATCTCACAATTGCGACTTATGTCTAACATTTTTATCTCACAATATCAATATTGTAATTTGTATCTCACAATATCAGTATTGTAATTTGTATCTCACAATATCAGTATTGTAATCTTGCAGTGTGATTCTATCTTGCCATTCTGAGTTCATATCTTGCAATTGTGGTTTTTACATGTCACAATTGAAACTTTATTTCTAGTAACGGTGACTTTCTCATAAATATGACTTTTATTGTGACTTATTATAACTTTAAATTGCAGTTTGAACCTAAATAAAGTTACTTTATATCTCACAAACTAATTTTGTAAATTATTTTATACCTCACAGTTGTCAGCTTTACATCTCACAATTGTAACTCTATATTTCAGTGTGACTTCTCTCTAGCACTGTAAAATTGTTTCTTCTTTTAAACTACACTGTTAGACATTTCTGTAATTTCTACAGTTATTTACTGTATATCACCCAGGATAATACTGCAAATTCCCTTTACAGTAAATAACTGTAATACCCTTTGCATCATGGAAATTTTCTGTGACGTCAAACCCACAAACAGAGACTTACTGTATTTTTTAAAATTGCTGTATACTACTGTATTTGCTGTAACGGCCTCTTTGGCACCATTCTATTGAGGTTGTTTTATTTCCTCATTTCTTAAATTTGGATTGACACGATTTGCCTACAATGCCGCAACAGCTTGGGACTGACTCTGGACGTGTTACATCGCTTGTAATTATTGGAAAATTAATTTGTCCTTCATGTCAGAAACAGCATGTGTGCTTGGAGTACATCTGTATGTCAGAAATATAACGGGGCATCTCTTTACTGTCCGCATCCACTGTAGATAGTATAATGTGTTCTATATTGTCTTTTCGAGTCGCATTGCGCCACCCGCGTCCGAGGAAGACTCGGAAGCAGCGTGGCTGCGCCGCGGGTTTGAGAGAGTGTAAGAGTTCTGGAGAACATCTGCGCTGTGTGTCGATGCACCTTACAAGAGAATAAGACACTGCAAGCAAGGTAAAAATATGTGTACGTTTGTCTGTGAGTTTGTGTCATATTTTTGCACACCAGTTTAACCTAGTAACATTTACCCCACATGGCGGTAACAAACTTTACTATGGTAAACTGCGCTGTCGTTACAAACGACTTTTGTCAGCTTATTGAATTAACTGAATTAAAATTATTTTTAACGAGCAACGCTTATTTTATATTAACATTAAGTTAACTAATGAGAAATTAGTTGTTTTTTTTGGTTAAAAATGATCTGAAATCAATATTTGAGAAAGTACATAACCAGCCAGTGTTCAAAACTATCGCCTTTCTTTAGCCCGATTCACAACAGTTAGCTTATAATAATGTTTTCTGGGTAGGTTTTCACGGGAAATTCGAGCATGGCACTGGGTCATTACGTCACGTCTGGAAACATAAAGAAGTTGTCCCAGCTACTTGGCTATCACATGTGAGGATCCTGCAGGTGGCAGATCGTTTAGCCTTTTCTCACAGCAGCTAGAATAATTAAATGTATCATTTTGATGGCGGATTGTAATCCAGAAAGGATTATGTGTTTATGAAACACATGTGAATGAAATTAAATTATATTCCCGTTTTAAATGTGCTTCTGATTATAGATAGCCTGGGATTACACAAGATTTGTATTTTTAAAGAAAACCAGTTCGAAGGGAGCATAATTTTCTTTTTGGGTTAGAATAATTTCTTAATATGAAATTCGAATGGCATGACAATTAGATTAGACTGTACAGAAATTGAAATCTACACGTTAATACACACTATGCTCATAGTCACGCAATGCTGATGTTGCTAACATTAATAATTTGAGAATAAAGTATAACAATAATAAAAATTTGCACGGTTTGATGTGATATGAGCTAACTGATCCTTAGATTTAATCACCATTGGTAGCGCAATTTATTGTAATGCTTTTTTTCCTCAGTTGGTCAGAACAAACGTGGCAGACTTGTTACTTGTTCAGATGGCAATATACGGTGAAAATTCTTATTTGGGTCATATATTCCAAGATGTAGGCTAGAATCTGTGATTGCGAAGTACAGTAAACATCCACAGAGGTGCGGTGCCTGACAGCTACACATTCACCTCAAAACATTAGATTCATCCGTGCTGGAGCCGTACCAGGGTACAGACCACACAAGCAAGATAATTATGCAAGTAACTACAATTCCAGGTTTTCAAACAGATGGCGACAAAGAGGCTAAACTTACGGACTGCAGCTTTAATGTTGGCCAGTAGCCTATTGAGAAAATAAAATCGTATGTTAGCTAGGTTAAACAAGTTTTATGGCTATCTGCCTTTCTAGTTTTAGAATTAGTTTGTTATAGTTTTTCATAGAATTTAAGATTTACTGCAGCAACTGCAATGAAGCATCAAGAAAGACATGAGCATGCCAGATACTCTGAGACTGATAATTAGAGAACAACTATGGTTTTGAGAGGTTTGTGTATTCTATATGGGGTTTGCCTTTTAAAAGTGTGCTATTTCTACTTCTTGTTTTTCAGAGAAGACATTTCTGTCACTAACAAAGTGGATGGTGAGCAAAGGTGGTGGCCACATTTTGGAGCAGCACCTGGGTTTTGCAGATGGCTATGTATTTTTGTGAGGATAAATCCAGAGGATACAACATAATGAACTGCAAAACGTCCTAAGACAGGAGAAGATGCACTGTTCCAGCATTGGAAGACTGTATTTTTAAGTGTTATACATGCAATGTTTTAAATAAAGAATTTGATATTTTGTAATTGTTGCGTCTGTTTTAATTGAATTCCAGTAGTACCTATGTAGAGTAAAAATAAAATGAATTCTATATAAAAAAAATGAATGAATTACATTAGTATACTTATGAATCGGATTTTTTACAGTAGGCTAATTTGCAACTGTAAATCAAATACAGTTTGCTTTATCTTCTTAATTACAGTAACTTACTGTAAAAACCTTTTGAAATGTCTAACAGTGTATGCCTCACAGTTACCTTTTTATTTTTCTACTTTGAAGTTTCTTATAACAAAATGAAGTGATAAATCAAGTAAATGTGATTTGGAGGTCAGTTGCCACACCTGCCTCTTCATGCTGTTGTTGTGCAAACACCTATAGCTGGTCTGTTTGGAAAGCAGGTTGGAAAAACTCAGAGTAGGTTTGAGCAGATCAGGTACTGGTTGTGATCATTAATGATTTAGCATACACCAGCGGGAAAACGAGCAGGGCCAGTCTCATCTACCCCTGCAACCCAGATCTTTGTCTTTGTACTGCTGTCTCTTAGATTACCTTAGTCTTTTACAGTGAAAAGAATCAAAAAGAGTCTTTATTTTGCTAACTAAAGGTTTGTTTCTCTCTTTTAAATATTTAATGTGGGACAAATTAACTTTACAGTGATATGTATAGTAGCTGCATATGCCCACAATTGTATAAAGGTAGCTTGAGTCAGAAAAAAATATTGCTAACTATATTAATTCCTGTTAAACTTGGTAACATGGATTTGTTACACTTCAATTCAATTGAATTCATTACTTTTTTGTAACATGGCATTGGCTCTTGTCTATACTGTGTATAATTTTCCCTTTTCTGTTGGCCGTGGGCCATTATTATTTAATGCAATCAGACTGAGTGAGATTTATCCACCAAAGATCATGTTTGACAAAAGGGAGATAATATATTTTTAAATCAAGTGACCGGTACACAAATGTATGTTTTGTTAGTTTTGATGAAGCTTGCTCTTTTGTTCCTTTCACAGTTCACTGCCCATCAGAGAGTCAACACCAACCACATTCACACAACAGCAGAAAAACATCACAGCTGTTCCCACATACACCACTACATGAGACAGCCTTTTATCTCTAGTGCTTTTAAACAATGTAGGAACATATCAGCGTGTCTGAGTTAGTGAACAAACGTGTTGGTGTGTTTGTGGGTCTAGTGTCAGAATGCGTCTGTGTAGGAGGCCGTGCGAGCGCGTGTGCGTGCTGGACCTCGGGGACTTTGGAAGTACTTACCAGCTCACTGCAGGCTGCTTGATCTGTTGAGAAGCAGTGCAATGGTTTGATGGTGCTGCAGAGTGACACATGACTACACAGACCCTTGAACAGACATTAGCACAGGCTTCAGCAAACCTACATCTGAGCCTCAAATCATTCATTAAATCAGAACATCAAAAGGAACTTTACTTGAATGCCTCGACATTAATTTTTTATTATTACTGAGAATAAATCTTTTGTCATATTTCTCACCACCACCGTCTTCTGTCTCTCTCTCTCCCTCTTTCAGTCTCTTTATCAGCTTGCTGCATCCCTTTCTCCTTCTCTAGTTTGATACATCCTTTTGCTTGGCTTGGTATTTTGTGAAATGGATCTTATGAATTTTTCAGAGAGGTTCATTGCTTTAGTCAGGCCTGGTTAAGTGGAGGATTGTATCAGTTCGCAACCTTTTAGGCTGCGTCTGCACTCTTTCGAAAATCATGTTGTTTATAGAGGAGAGATTTAAGCTTATTGACATTGATGGATGACAACTATTCTAATGTTATAAACTTAAAATATACTGAATATAAAATATTACTTTACAAAACTCTTTATTTTATTTTTCTTGAATTGTGGACAGGGGCAATGGTATTAGACGAAGAAATGCACAGACTGTTGCATAAAAGATTTTAGAGCTTTTAATTCTACTGCAACTGTGCAGCATGGGCCTGTCTGTCACATTGTATTTGTTTCTGACCTGAGAGTTTCTTTTTGTTCAACCTTTTACTAACATGAATCCTTTTAGTGCTTTTGTCGGGATTCATATGCTATTAGATTACTCTTTAAATGTTGATGAAACAGAGCTATACTGATGTACTCCGGCTAAAGAAAATGCTCCCTAGCAGGATGAATTAGATATAATGTCGTGGAAATTTGACTTATTGATGGGAGGTAGATTTCTGGGAAATGTCAAATGTTTTTTTTAAGGTATACTTTCCATTAGTTCTTAGTCTCAATCACATCTCAACATATCTTCCATTGTTTTTGTAATCTGTAAGTGAAAATGTTTGATTGGAATTCTGATTCCTAAACGTTTATTACATACAGGTGCTGGTCATATAATTAGAATATCATCAAAAAGTTGATTTATTTCACTAATTCCATTCAAAAAGTGAAACTTGTATAATGTATACATTCATTCCACACAGACTGATATATTTCAAGTGTTTATTTCTTTTAATTTTGATGATTATAAGTGACAACTAATGAAAACCCCAAATTCAGTATCTCAGAAAATTAGAATATTGTGAAAAGGTTCAATTTTGTAGACACCTGGTGCCACACTCTAATCAGCTAATTAACTCAAAACACCTGCAAAGGCCTTTAAATGGTCTCTCAGTCTAGTTCTGTAGGCTACACAATCATGGGGAAGACTGCTGACTTGACAGTTGTCCAAAAGACGACCACTGACACCTTGCACAAGGAGGGCAAGACGCAAAAGGTCATTGCAAAAGAGGCTGGCTGTTCACAGAGCTCTGTGTCCAAGCACATTAATAGAGAGGCGAAGGGAAGGAAAATATGTGGTAGAAAAAAGTGTAAAAGCAATAGGGATAACCGCACCCTGGAGAGGATTGTGAAACAAAATCCATTAAAAAATGTGGGGGAGATTCACAAAGAGTGGACTGCAGCTGGAGTCAGTGCTTCAAGAACCACTACGCACAGACGTATGCAAGACATGGGTTTCAGGGTCCATGTCAAGCCACTCTTGAACAACAGACAGCATCAGAAGCGTCTCGACTGGACTGCTGCTGAGTGGTCCAAAGTTATGTTCTCTGATGAAAGTAAATTTTGCATTTCCTTTGGAAATCAGGGTCCCAGAGTCTGGAGGAAGAGAGGAGAGGCACAGAATCCACGTTGCTTGAGGTCCAGAGTAAAGTTTCCACAGTCAGTGATGGTTTGGGGTGCCATGTCATTTGCTGGTGTTGGTCCACTGTGTTTTCTGAGGTCCAAGGTCAACACAGCCGTATACCAGGAAGTTTTAGAGCACTTCATGCTTCCTGCTGCTGACCAACTTTATGGAGAAGCAATTTCATTTTCCAACAGGACTTGGCACCTGCACACAGTGCCAAAGCTACCAGTACCTGGTTTAAGGACCATGGTATCCCTGTTCTTAATTGGCCAGCAAACTCGCTTGACCTTAACCCCATAGAAAATCTATGGGGTATTGTGAAGAGGAAGATGCGATATGCCAGACCCAACAATGCAGAAGAGCTGAAGGCCACTATCAGAGCAACCTGGGCTCTCATAACACCTGAGCAGTGCCACAGACTGATAGACTCCATGCCACGCCGCATTGCTGCAGTAATTCAGGCAAAAGGAGCCCCAACTAAGTATTGAGTGCTGTGCATGCTCATACTTTTCATGTTCATACTTTTCAGTTGGCCAAGATTTCTAAAAATCCTTTCTTTGTATTGGTCTTAAGTAATATTCTAATTTTCTGAGATACTGAATTTGGGGTTTTCATTAGTTGTCACTTATAATCATCAAAATTAAAAGAAATAAACACTTGAAATATATCAGTCTGTGTGGAATGAATGTATACATTATACAAGTTTCACTTTTTGAATGGAATTAGTGAAATAAATCAACTTTTTGATGATATTCTAATTATATGACCAGCACCTGTATATGCTGTTTACACATATCTACCATTTTATTTTTATATATCATGAACATGTTTTTGCAGCGTTGAGTAATGCATCACAGACATATCTGTTGATTCCTTGAACACAATGTTAATCAGAATCCATTCACTGCTCAAAACACCAGAATTGTGTTCAGTGCTGAGTTATGCAAGCTTACAAATCCTTTCATAAACAGGGTGTAAATAAGATTCATTGTGCAGTGTAGGGAGCTTTATTAATTATAATAGAACTTAGTGAGATAGCAATGAACTAAGGAGAGTGACAGCTTTTAATGATAAGGGAGTTTGCAAATGTGATATTGATTTAATACAACAGTTCGATAAACAAGAAGCTATTAAGTGACTTACATTGTCTGATTGCCTAATTTTGCCCTGTTTCGTCAACGAAAATAGTTTCAAACAAAGTCACAGCTAAGCTGCATCGCATCTCCATTCCAACACAGTGTTGTTTCGTTTATGAATGAACGTGCCTTTTTAAATGAATCTAGTGAGTCAATGATTCAATTACCCATTCTTAAAGACAGTCACTTGCTTCATTCCTGAATGAATCAGCCATTCGAACCTGGCAGTTTTAGTTTCAGTATCTTTTAAGTTATTGAAGTCATTTAATATTTCTATATTCAAATTTTTATATTTAAAACATTAATCTCAACATGAATTTAATAATTTAACTGTACTCATGCTGCCTCTGAGCCTCATTAAACGTCTGAAAATACACCTACAAGCCACTTTTGTGTTATTTTGTTCCACCTGTAGTACAAATTAATTTTGTTAATACTGATTTCATTTGATTTGTAACTTATTATAAGCTTATAACTTAAAAAGCTTATAAATGCATTTTTTTTTAATTGACATAAAAGATGTCATATGTCATATTAGAGGCGCAAGTGCTCCTAAAAGAAAAGTAAACGTAGAGCCCTGCCTTTGCGTCTCCTTTTGAGTGACAGCTAGCATCCAAATAGTGGTAGTGATATGTAATGCTAAATGAAGCAGATAAACATGTCTTTAAATGAGCAGCGACCTACTGCACCCACCTTTCAGCAGCTGGTGGGGGCTCTCTAGGCTGACTCCGTGCTGTGCAGGGGTTGGTGGTCCCCTCTGCGAGATAACTAATGGAAAAGCTTTCAGGGCCTTAAACCTGAAGGAAAACGTCAGCTCACATTTGGCCGCTCACCCAGGTATAATGTCTCCCAATGTGGCAATCACCACTGGTCTTACCCATTTTTACTAAGACCCCCACACTTAGCTTTTCCCTGTTACACTCTCTCACACACACATACTTCAACCCCTACGGACTCTTCAGAGTGACTGACTTTAGAGCGTGCCAGGACTCAGGAGACTTACCTTGTTAAACAGTCCTGAAAACAACAAGGACTTCCAAACAAAAGTGTGTGGCGTTTGGGCAGTAAAAGTGTGGTACTCAGGCTCAGCTGGGACATCCCAGAGCAGACTGGAAAAATGCTCCCTGTTCCCCTGGGTCTGTACTGAGGTGTCATGTCAAGCTGGAATAGGATGAATAGGAGCAGACAGACACTTTACACTGATGGCCTCACACACTGTAACCTGATGCAAAGTTTAAGGCAAATCAGACTTTGCTATTGAGATGACTTTTTAATTTACAGATGTATTTTTTTATTTAGTGTCATTTTGTCACATTAAGTAAATAACAGAGTTAATATTTGTACATCCATTTTTTTCCATATTATATATATTGTTATAAAAGTTATATCATTTGTATAGCGCTTGCACAGAATTTTCACAAAAAAAGTTGTATTATGTTTTATTGATGGCCATTTTGTAGTTTTTAGATTTCATATACATAACATTCAAATATAAAATTTCATATATACATATACATAGTTCCCCCATTGAAATTTCTAATAACATTTTTCAAAAATATAAATATAATTCATAAAAACCTGTGCAAATTGTTCTTCTCACAGATAGTGTGAGAGTCTGTCATCTGTGCGAAGCAAATTCCCTGTTATGTTTTTTTCTACTTCTTTTTATTCTATCTACCTTTCTTTCTAAAATCATGAATAATTTGTATCCTCACCCTGCTGCCTGATGACAGCTGTGCAGTTGTCTTGCAGTCTATTTTTCAGATCAAGTAAATAATGAATAAAGCGCCACAACAAAAGAACACAGTATCTGAGCCCTGTCTCGCTGAGACCTTCCACTGCTATCTCTTCACAGGGGTGCAGACGCCCTGCATTTCTTCTGTCACTGCTGAGTAATTCATCTTTGATAAAAACGTTTCACAGGTGATCCATATGCTTAATTGCTTACATGATACTTCTGCTTAAGAAAAAAAAAATGTTGAAATAATTTTTATACAACACGCACCATAACCAATCCACCCATCTTTTCTATTTAAAGTGTCTGTGGTTTTCAGGCTGTTTTCACAAATATGTTTAATTCAGTATTCAAGTCGTGATTGGCAATTTGGAGGATTCCTAGGATTTAGTCCTCAATATTCTCTGGCCTGGTCTCTTAGGAAATGTTGTTTGTCTATCATTAATCATGTTTTAAGAACATAGGCCCACTTTGGATTGTTTTATCCTTTTGTTTTGGTCATGCACTTGATATTTTTTATTTTTTATTCCCTTTTTATGTATATTATTTTTTATTTTATTTTTTACTGTCACTGAAATGTAATTGGAAAGTGTTTTTAAAATGTATGTATATTTTTTATATTTATATTAGTGTGTCATGTAAATAAATTCAACCAGATGGTAATAAAACTGCACCATGATGCACGTACATCAAGTGTTGTATTTGCTCAAAAATTCTAGTTTATCCAAAACAAAATAGTGTTTTTTTGTTTTTGTTTTTTTACCCTCATGTCATTCTAAACCTCTTTGTCTTTCTTTCTTCTGTGGAACATAAAGATAAAAAATTTCTAAATGAAAAATCTAAAATGAAAGTCAGTGGCACTGGCAGCCAAAACAGTTTGTTTCATCAAAATATCTGCTTTTGTATTCTGCAAAAGAAAGGCATACATGTTTGGAACGACATGAGGGTGAGTAAACTATGACAGAATAATTGTTTTTTGGGGTGAACTGTCGCTTTAAGGTATTAAATTGTCCTGAAGGCTGATTCTTAAATTAAATACTGGGTCTCTCATCTAAAACCAGAGCGAAACTTAAGTTATCCTTCATATTTTATTTGTAACATACATTAATTTTAGATAACCCTAAGCATTAAAATAGCCATGTATTTACTTCAATACACCACCATGTGAATATTTCCATAACTCTTTATACCTTTGTTTTAAATTATCAGACAGATTATATCTACCTTTTTGTTTTGTTTTGTTAGTGTAGTGTGTGTTTGTAAGCCAAAGACTGAAGTGCTCTGATTACTCGCCCACTGAAATTGATTGGGCTCTTTCCAGGACTTCTTCTATTCATATTTGATATGCCTGGAGGCTGTGGGGCAATGGTCTTAAAACCCTCACTGAAATCTGGCCTGGCCTAATGGTCCACTTGAAGCTTGCACTTTCCCTCTGAGTGAACTGCAGAGGATTGAAACATCTGTGGTGGATACTGACCTACGTTAGGCAGTGCAATCCCTGCAGCACCCTGGACCACATCCACTTTACCCACTGTACTGCTATACTGTCTATTCTTACACACACCACTCTAATGTTCTCTAACAGGGAAATAACTAATGCTGCATTTTAAATGATGGATACGACTATGATTCTGACAATCATGAATGTTATCAGCTGTTGATAAAGTCAAAAATGAAGGAGCAGATTACATTCCAAATATTGTCCTAATTCCTCGGGCATGATCGATTTCCCAAACAGCAGCAGAACATGTAAATCCCACAGCTGTGCTCTTATCTCTGTTTTCTCTGGAATAAATATGCATTTTCATGTTCCCTGCAGTCAAATCTTCAGGGTTTTAAAATATTCAGCATTTTCACGGGCATAAATGCAGTAAGATTTGAGCCATGAAAAGTCAGTGATTTGAATCAATGTAGTAAGTGGTGCTTAGTGTTCTTTGATTGTGTCTTCCTACAAAAACCTGCGCGTCCAACAAAGAATTTAATTTAAAAAAAATGTCGAGGGTACTTGAAATTATTATTATTATGATTATTTTATCCGGCGTATATGTGCGGTTGTGTTTTTGCAAACAGATTTTAGACCGTACATGACTTACCTTCACGTTATATCCCGGGGCCGTGTTAGGCTTCAGGGAAGCAGAATGCTCTGACCCGCACTATTGTTCCGCAGGAGTGAACTGTTTCTGCTGAATAAACTCCCTTTATTTACTCTCAGTTTGGTTAACGGGAAATCCAAGAGTGTTTAGAGTGTAAATAAAAGAGGATAATTATTTTCATGGTCAGATAAGATAGAAAAACAAATAGACGTTCGATTTGACGACATCTGATTTCTAAAAACAGGTAGCCTATAATTCAATTTCGATTAAAAAATGTAAGGTTTTGGCTAGATTTATCCTGTTTTTGATGACTAATTGATCTGTGCTAGTAATTCATAATTTCTGCAGTTACTTATGAATTATAGTAGGCTATAAAATAAATCGTAGGCTAGTGTTCAATAAATGTGATATTCATTTCCCGGGCTGTGTAATGAAGTTGACAATCGGGTCTGAAACCAAATGGACAAATAAATAGTCAAAATATTACTTCGAGCTTCAGAAAAAAAAAATATTTATGGTCTTTTTTATAAACAATACGAGCATAAATTATTCTTGGTATTCAATTCATCTGTTTTGAGTCATGTTGAGGTCTCCTCTCAGCCTTCTGTGAATTATTAGGCTGAGATGTTATTGTATTTAAAGACATAAAACAGTTGATCAACCATTTTTCTCTTCCCTTTCCTTTCTAATATAAAATAATTCTTGGCTTTCCATTAACCCATCTATTGGTCTTTCCCATATTTGTTATCTTGAAAGTAACGCACTGATTGCGGGACACATTTGTAATTTCCCACAGTTGTTTCGAATAAATCATTTTATTTAAAACATGTAATGAAATACTGAATTCTTAAAATAATGAAATGCTTTCATTTACAATCATGAAATGAAAAAAGCTTAGCTCAAGATAGCTAGTTATTCGTACATAAGCTATACAAACTTTAAAAATCACACACAAAAAAATACACACGAAATATCTCTCCGTAAAATTCTTTATTCCAATAAATACTGTAAATGATATAAAACAAATTTAATTTAATTTATCGATTTAATTTAGGCCTATTTAGACAATTGAGTTCTTACATATTTATTTAGGCTACGATAAAGAAAACGAACCTAATAGAAAAGGAAAAAATGATGAATGGAAAGACTTCGACAAGTTGCCAAATCATTGGGCTATAGTACACAAACAATCCTTTTATTGATGAAATCTCGCAGTCTATTGTAGTGCTTGTTTTGCCAGCATTCTCTTTGCAGCGTTCAAAACAAAGTGACATTCTTTTGAGAAGCGGTGATTTTTCTCTCCTTCAGCTGATATTTTGGGTGATACAGTGTCCTTTCTCGCGGCGGTTATATTTCGTCCCTGATTATTTTGGTGATAATATTTTGGGTTCAGACACGATGCCTGGCATGTTTCTGCAGCGGGCTATTGATTTGGATCAAGATACCCTGTGATACCCTGCATAACATCACCATGAAAGCTGCCAGACCTGCTGGCCTGCTGCTGACTCGTAGGCAAATCTCACAAAGCATAAACAGCTAATGTAAACGCTATTAGTCGCCTACTCTAAAACACTGATTTAATGTTTTATGAATGAGCATTTGTAGCTTGTTAAATCAAAAAGACTATTAAAGTCCTGATGGGTTGTCCAATAGTGTTTGGTAAAGTCCTGAAGTGTTTCCTCACTTCAGTCCGTGTTGTGTTTCCTTGTGTCTTCTTAAATCGACCTTGCGCTGGAATCCTTTGCCGCAGAGGTCACATCCAAACGGTTTGAATCCGGTGTGTTTTCGACTGTGTGTTATCAGATTGGAACTCTGACTGAAAGCTTTCCCACACACCTGACATTTGTGTGGCTTCTCCCCTGGGAGAGAAAATCCATACGTCAACATTTCTATCCAAAATTCTATTTCTATAGATAAAGTTCTTTCCGTGTATAGCTTACCTGTGTGGATGAATGTGTGTTTCTTCATATCTGATTTCTGGTGGAATCTCTTTCCGCAGTACTGGCACGGATAGGGCCGTGTATCGGAGTGTATGAGGAGGTGAGTGGACAAAGTGGATGATCTTTTAAAAATTTTCCCACAGATTTTACAATCAAAGCTTCTCTCCTGTGGAACGAAAGGCGTGTTTTAAAAATTCGTTTTTGCATTCAGTCGATTTCATTTAGACGTGTTTGCTATGATTTTCATTAGGCTACCAAATAAGAACAAAACTCTTGCACATACCTGTGAATGAATAGCTCTGTGTTGTTCCAGACTGACTGCGTGTCCAAACGTTTTCCCGCAGATGTCGCAAGCATAAGGTCTTGTTCCACTATGCGACCTCCGGACGTGAACTTCCAAGCCATGTGGAGTAGAAAACACCTGTGGAACGGAGAGGGCAATCTTCATTAATGTCTAATCGTGATTTATAAAAACCCGAGCGAGTTATTTGCGCTAGTTACATTACCTTGCTGCATTTGATACATTTGAATGCGCCATTCAGCAGGAGACGACTACACATCACATCAGAGCTGGATTTCATCTCAGTTCCTTTTCCCAGTATGTTGCTGTCATCATAAAGTCCAGAGGCAGTGGCGCGCTCTAATAGGGTGGCAGTGGAACTATAACGGTTGTAAATGCTAGCACCAGATCCTCTTTCAGTGAAAAGAGAGGACTCGACCACGCGGTCATTGTAATAAGCTGGAGGAGTAGACCGGTCTAGATCCAGAGAGTGGTGATGGTTGAGAGTATTCTGTACCAACTGTCTGATTTCACATCCCGAGAACCTGTTCCACGCGTAAGGCCTGAAGGGGACGGTGAAGGGTGTTTCCTCAGCGGAGGGTGAAAATGACTTTTCTGATTCTGTTAAAGAAACAAAATCGATCATTTAATGATTTCCACGCATTTAATAAACCTTTTAGGGATTTTACAGTGACTTGCATAGCTTTGCCAAGGGTCAAATTGTTTTTACCAATTTATACCTAATTGTTACCTACAATCTGTGCCAAAAGTTAATTTCGCAAATGTCTTAAATACTTTTAAAATAAAACACAAAAGATTTACAATTACATATTTTTGATAGGCTATTTGATAGCCTAAATATTATTGTGCCTAAATTCAGTCTGATGAACCAAAATGAACGAAGCGTGCCTAATATTATGGTCGCTACCGACATGTAAAATATTTTGGTAGAAAAACAAAATGTTTAAAAAAACAGGTTGACGTTGACAAGTATTCAAGAAAAGCATTAGTCGTATAACAGTGCATTCACACTGTAGATCAAATTTGATGAGATTCAGATATCTTAAATAGGCTACGTTAATAAATAAATCCATACCAGGTGAAGCTGATGGTGATGGAGGTCGCCAGAAGTCTTCGTAATCTGAGGAGCGGTCGCACACGCTTCCTCCACAGCTGAGAGGAGACTTAGAAGAAAGATCCGCTTGATCCACCAGGTGAGAGTCCGGTGAACAAGCGCCGGCCGTGTCGCCTGTCAGGGCATCCGTGCAGCACTCTGACTCGTCTGAAGTTTTGCTTTCTGTTATGAGATTTCATTTTTTTTTCTCGTCAAAACCACAGCTGTATAAAATATTGATCTCACAACTGTTCACGAACATTTAATGTACTATATGGTTGACTATGCCAACCAAAATCTAGAGTTTCCCCCACACACATGTAAAAACTATATACGCCCGCTATTTTACATCACTTTCTTAGACAACTGTCTTTCATCTATTAGGAATCAGAAAAATAATAGTTTTAAAAGGGAAAAAAAAATCATAATAAAAGGGTTAGGGTTAGGGTTATGGTTAAATAAAAAGCTAGACAACGTTGTTTTATTTTGAATAAATAGGCACTTTCTGTTTGATAATTGCGAGGCATTTTGCATTGTTATCCACACAATCAGTAAATCGATATAATTTTGACATAGCCTACCTGCACATATATGAGATAAAATAGTATCAAGTCTGCTGTAGTCATCCTCCAAAGATCGTGGCTGGTGGTAGCTGTGGGCTTTTTTGCTCTTCACCAAGAAAGACCTAGGCATTGTGTCTCCTCTGGTTCCTTCCTGCTATGTCCTCAGTCATTAGTGGAGATCAGGCAATCTGTCAGATCCACAGATGCGGCGGCTTTTTTATCTCTGAAAAGATTTGAAGACCATTGGTTGAGCAGCGCGTCTGTATAGAGGCAGGATGGGAGCATGCGTAAAGCAGTTCTCTCGTCTGCCAGGTGTTATGAAGACAGGTGCTTTAAAGGAACAACTACCAAGCCTTAGGCCTGTGATTGGTCCGCCCCTCAACGAGAGGACAGACAGGTCCGGGGGGAACCGTGGCTATCAGGATAAGTGATACACTGTTTTATCAATGTGTTACTCAATAGCTGCAGGGGGAGAGGAAACGCGGAGACGGCAACCCAGCCTGTGCCTTCTCCCTCTATAGACTCATGACTTGTGCAGGTATTAAAAACTGGCTGTTAACAAAGTTAAGTTGTTTACTTCGGAAAACAGCCGAAAATTGTATCAAAATTTTCGCTCACTTTTGACTTATTTTGTGTTTTGTTAGCACAATGGATGTCATTGATGGATAATCTTTTTGTGTCTTTAATTAGGCATATATTTTAAACATGAATATGTGTAAATGCTAACACAACTTATTTATTATATACAGTATAGGCTATGCACATCAACAAAAATCGAACATATATGTAGGTCTACTTTTTACATTTATTTTCGTTTGCTGTATTCGCAAATGCACACTTTGATGGAATAAATAAAGAAATATTGCCGTTCTAATGAAATTAGAACTGTAATTTTGTATTTATTCTTTAGACTAATTCTATATTTTTTACATTTTAGTTTCAGGTTAAGCTTATGTGTCAACTTTTTATCGTCACCACGCCCTCTCAATTCCATAAAAAAAGTAATATGACAATCTAAACGTCATCATAATGACACCTTCAACTCTTCAAAGAAAGTTTGTCATAACAACTTTAAGCTTTTTCTACCTTTGTCCTGAATAGTTATTGACCCTAGCCTAGATAGTCAACCCTGTTATGAATTTGGAAAAATAAAAAAAACTATTAAAAAAATGAAACTGACATTTGTAGAAATATCAACATCAATTTTTCTTTCTAATAAACGCAATGAACTGTCATGACCTTGAGCGCAAGGCGAAAACAAATCTTACCGTCAAAGCCAGTTTTGAAGGCATAGACATTAAACATTTGAGATGGCTCAATGTAATCCTTTTCTGAAGTTTAATTTTTCATGAAATTTTTCATTTAAATAATTATTTACATTTTCAAAATGCAAAATCAACAATTTTATGGAATGACATTTATATAAAGTCTAGTTAATGCCGAAATTAAAATGCTCCTTGAAGTTAAGCATCTTATCATGCTGCTCTTGATGTTTTAATTGACTATAGGTTCATTAATCGGGCTTGATCAAAGTGATGAGGTAAAACTTGTTTTTTGTAGCCTTGGACTAAAGCTGTCCACACGCCAGCGGGGTCACGGTGTTCTCGAGTTTCGTAGCTGCTCAGTGAACAGAGCTGCCTTGTTCCGAGTGGACGCTGGTGATCTGTCGTGTACGCATTCAGCTCGTGCGGCAGACAATCAGTGGGAGCCCATAGCAGTCCATCAGTCTGCGTCTCACCTGCCTTTGACTCGTGACAGCCGTCTCCTAAATCAATCGCTTCACTTCACTTACATAGAGCGCGATATAGGCTTCTGCAGTCTGTCATATTGAGAAAAAAGCTGCTGACTTTTTTTCAAGTTTCGATCACTTTTTGACCAGTCTGCATGGATTTATGAAATCTGTCTCGCCCATCAGACTACACTGATAGCCTACAATCACACAGTCCAGGATCTGTAGAAGAGTGAGCGAAGCCCAGGAAATCAAAGCGCAATGTGCCCTCCGTCGATTAGACACACCACCGCAGGGCATCCGGTGGATACCGATAATGTAAGGACACTAGGCTATGATGCTCAAACATTATCTCACTTTTGCTTTGTGCTTCATCACGAAAATCATATATTGGATATATTTATACAGCCTATTTATCCCAAATCTCGAAAGTGACAGAAACACAAAGCTACTTACAGAACATTGTAATAACGGGAAAAATAACAGAATCTCAGCACCAAATAGGCCTACTTTTGTCGTTCCCAGAATCGCGATCCATAAAGAAACTCTCAGAATAAAATAGCTATATATAGAATATATATTTCTATAGAAAGTAGCAAAAAAAAAAAAAAAATCCTGACTGTCTTGTTGCTTCTTTTTTAATGTAAATTTTAATATAATGATGAGCATTATATTACACTTTTAAAATACAGTGCATAATTAAGTACAGTTCATAATTAAAAAATATTATTTCTCCAAACAACCAAAAACGTCCTACCAAAATAACGCGATGCTTTTCTCAAATTCGTTCATGTACGTCCTAAATGACAAACTGGTGTCATCAGCGAAATACCAAACGCTGCAAATCAAATCGTTTACATTTGCACTGATAAAACAGTGCTGAGATGAGTCAATGAGTTTTATTAATGTTAAATTCGTAGGTAGGCTACATTATGAAACTTCATGCATAACTGGAAACGCGCGAACTGTGATTTTGCTCTCAGCGAAACCCTGATTTAAGACTTAGGCTACGTTTAATACCTAACAATCACTTTAAATTTAACAAGGGCTCATGTGCCAACAGCGCTTACCTGGTCACACTACTCGTTGTAAGATGAATTCAGTATGCTCGCGGTGTTTTAGTTTAAGGCAAAGAGCGCGCAGCCCATCTCATCTCATCTCATCTCATCTCATGGGGTTTTAAGCGTAAGAGCACAGACAAAAAGCTTCCTGAACGTTATTTGCACATCTCAATGGTAATCCGGTATAAGGAGGGCTGTACCTTCAGCAGCTGTTTATTTAAGCGCAATGCTTGAAGCGTGAATGCGTTTTATTTGTCATGTAAGTGTTACATAAAATATAAACAAATAAATCTCGCACAATACGGATAAAAATACATTGGTATTTTTCCAAACCTCTCGGTAGATTTTCTGACCATATTTAACATAAATGGTTCATACAGCATTATTTTCAGCTTTATATTTGGTATATAGTACAGTCATCTGTAAATATTTTTATTTAGTTTTTCATTGATTTTCTTAAAATAACACACGGAGTCCCTAAAATAAAAAATAAAATAAAAAAATACAGACTTTTACATGCATACAAGAAACTTTTATGTGCCCTCAAGAAACTATTCATATGTGCATGAGAATATTTTGCATGCTAACGCATTACAATTTCTATTTTAATATAAACTATTTCCTTTTTAACTATTTTGTGCATCACTGCCATCTTACTATGAATAAAACGATAGCATGGATGCACATGAATTAACAGAGATCTACCTGCTCAAATTTTGCTTTTCTTTACGGTAGTACCTCTAATATCAAGGCCAAATGTCCAATTTAACATCCTCTGTGGTGGTGGAGAAACTATGACACGAAATGGGCTGATGGCATAAAATTTGCCAAGTTCAAGGGTCTATAAAAAAAGACTGATACTGTAAAAAAGTGTTTAAGATTTGGCTTTCATTGGGGCAATATGCCATAAATCAAGGCCTTTGGTCTCTTTAATGCATACTCTGTGGCAGCCAAGAAACCACACTGAGAAATGGGCTGATGGCACAATAGGTGGCTCTGTGTGCATTGTCCTATATGCTGTTTTTTTGTTTTTTTTTGCAAAGATCCTTGAGGCAATGTAATATGGTGCTAAACCCAAAATGCTTATAACCTGCATTTTGCATAATGAAAAAGTGCACAATAAATTAATTCATTCATTCTAAATATTCTTAATTCATTCATTTGACGATCACTAAAGAGCTGCCATGAAACCTCACTTGTACAATAAATTTATTTTCATTAAATTCTTGTCTTAATTTTCTATTATTAAAAAACTAAATAGGGGCAAAAGTCTGGAAACACAAATATTTTTCCATACTCTTTCTTCTTTCCATACTTTTCCAAACCCCATAGGAACCCTGTATTAATGTTATTTAAAAAAAATAATATATATATATATATATATATATATATAAACATATGACTACATTTTCGATTCTTCAAAACTCATTTATTAAATTCTAATGCTGCACGGAAAAATGCGAACAAAGCATGACATTCGTAGGCTACTATCAAATGATATTTTATTGTGATCTGAATCAACATATCCATCATCTTCAAGACACTTATCTTTGCATTGTCAACAGTCTGTAAAGCCTCTAATGCCCACAGGAACATTCCACAGGAATTCAATATTGTGTAAGGTTTTAGTTTATATTAAATAATGTCTTTACTTAATTACTTTAAATCACTTTAGTGTTTAGTGCTTTGCAAGTTCGTTTCGCAAAGTCTTATTTTTGTAGGTGAACTAGCATTTTAAAAGGTGGGCAAATAGTGTACCAACTTTACATCCATCACCATGGGTTTTAAGGCTTGTTCTCAGGTGCTATTCATCTCCAGCCAAGCATATCATCAGAAATAGCAGACTGATGTGAAATAACTTAATTTCTTTGCTTTGAAGATGATTTTCAAAGTCTTCAAATGAACCATTGGGAGTGGGACATACAAACTCATTGGAGGAGAACAACAATGTAGAGTGAAGCTCAATTGACAAAAACGAGTAGTAGTAGTAGTTTCCATTGTTGTGAAGTGATATGCATGTCATTGTGCAAAAAAGCAAACTGATTCAGAAGCTAGTTGGTACAAATATGGATATAAAAAAGAAAATGAGGGGCAGTCTGTGTACTTGTATTCTCATTGCTTGTGAGTGCTTGGCTTAAGTAAGGCCAGAAAAAATGAGAACATTGTTCCACTAACCAACACTCCCTGCCTTCGATTCCATCAGTTTGCAGGTATTCATTATTCATAACATGCTCCGCATATACCACATACTGTAGAAAATATTGTAAATCAGCAAGAATTTCACTGAATGTCTCCAGGCACAAAACAAAAACTGTGAAATGGAGAACTGACTCCAGTACATAAAAAAGTTACTGGACAGCAGTGTGCCAGGAAAAGTTGTTGCCTCCAAAGACCTCCCAAAGTCAGTAATACATCCCTTTCAACTTAACTGTACAATACCTTACAATATAGACATGACATCCATTGAATACATATTTTCAAGTAATAATGGAGATGAAAAAAAAAAAATCATGTACATATTTACATAGATGCTGGTTCCTTGACCCACACTTAATGTCTTCAAGATCCAATCATATAATTCATGCCAGGAAAACAAGGCTTGCTTAACTTACGATATGACACCACTGTATTAATATGGAACAGTGTAATGTGCATTTAAAGATAATAGTGTTCCGTAATACGTTTCCCTCAAAAGTTATGTGTTCACTGGTTTCTCGTGGTTTGTTAAAAAAAAAAGGATGATTTAAAAAATAAAAGCTATGACAATGCAAATTCTTAATGCATAAAACTACGCAATACAAAATCGCTTCTCATAATGTGAAAAATTCGTGGGGTATTAGAAACACCCCCTTTTAAGGTTTGGGAATCTCGTGCCACAAAATGTTGATTTTTATTACAAGGGTTTCAAAGAGCCTAAACAGGCCTATTAGTCCTCTTTTTTTAAGGCTAAAATTAAAAACTAGTGCCAGGACAAACATCTGATGCATTTTGGCAAAAGCAAAATAAATGCAGATGAAAACCATGACCTTAAGAAAGATATGACTCCATAAGTTCATTTGTAAAGCTGAGCGAGGGCTTTTCAAGTTCTCCAGTTCGAGTCTCATGCTCAATGCTGTAGGCAGATTTAAAGGACAAGCTTAAAGTCACACTCTCCTTCCCGGACCTTCGATGGCAGTTTGTGTCACCAATCCAGATGATCACACTGTAGTTGTCTTATGGCTGCCATTTGAGGGCACACTAAGTCGTAGGGCATCTCCTTCCTCATCACCCTCACTTTCCGAGTCCTCCAGGTTTGGATGTAGTGTGATCCGGCCTCTAACCTGATGACTGGTCAGCTGGGGTGACAGCTTCACTCCATCTTCATCAGAGGACTGGTAGGATTCGTTGTCCCCTCCATAGTGATTGACTATATGAATCCCATCAAAACTGGCTTGGCCGGGTAAGCCCTGCCGCCCTCTTAAGCATCGGATCTACAAGCAGAGAAAGAAAGTGTCAGCACAAACTAAACTTTAACACCTCAGCCATTTCATTTGACAACATGCAAATGAAACACCAGGAAACTATTTCTTCACAAAAGATAATGATAGGAAATGTAACAGTTGCAAAACACACACGAATGCACAATCTCTGAACAGCACCATCCATTTAAACAAACACATTTAATGGGATAAAAGGGTCAAAATGCTTAAATTATGCATTAAATGAGTTTTCTACACAAACAACTTTAACTACATAGCCGTTCAAAAGGGACAGTTCAGCCAAAAATGAAAATGGTCATTATTTTCTCACCTTCATGTTGTTTTAAACCTGTTTGAACTTAAAAGACATTTCTTCAAATTTACATATTTTGTGTTCTACTGAAGAAACAAATGCATACAGTTTTGGAACGACATGAGGGCGAGTAAATTATGAAAATTTTAATTTTGTGAACTATTTAAAAAGCTATTAATAACTTGAGGGATTAACCATGTGTCATATAGTATAATATAGTATAATACAATGCTCCAAGTCCATGAAATTTAAATTAAGTTCATGCTTAAAAAAGGTAGTAAGTGAAATGGCCAACTTTAAGCCAATAAACAGTCCTTGTGTGAAATGTGGTTTTGAACTGAGAAACGTGAAATGTGGTATAACACACAGTTGATGGGAGTTGTATACGCTCTTACCTGAAACATTCTGCCACAGAATGACAGACATGTGGGGAAAGACATATTCATGGGTATTTCAGTTTCACAACAATCAGTAACATTCAGATTTATGTCCCTTCCACAATGTAGTCATTCCATCTGAAATTACTCTAATTACAAAACAACCAAGAGTTTTTAAAATGAGAACACCGTGTTCATGTGGTATTCGTATGCAATGCACATAGAAGAGGGCTGATGTGTGGGTTTTAGAGGCTACAGAAAGAAAAATGTGAACAGGCCGGAAGACTGTCAAAATGGCAAGTGAGGCCACAAGTATGACAAGTCATGACTTTGTGATGTTGAGAGATTAGCTCAAGTATGGTTTTGCTTGGTGCAAATGCGGCTGATTGGAAACCTCTCGCTGTTTAGCAACTACGTGATTTAAATAGCAACCAGATACGAGACATCCGTCCTTTTGTTTTAAGGTTATGACTAAGCCGACTTTAGTGTGGCTGATCTTTTAAGCACAACTTTACAACTTCAGTCCACAAATCTCTAGTAAACATTTTCAGATGAAAGGTGAGCGATTTTATTAAACTTGCCATTATGTACTACTATTATGATAACTGATGAAATTAGCCTTGAAACAATTGTTGATTTAGATCAATTATACTTGATCAGATTTTCAAAAAGTAATTTTAATATATGATTAACTACTAAAGCAAAAAACATCTTAACTGTACCATTATTGAATCGCTCTTCTCTCAAACTACACATCCACAAACAACCAAATCAGTCTTGTTCGTAAGGGTTTGTGGCTACAGACAGGATTCATGCTGCTGTTTGATTGTGCATGAAGAGGAACCTGGTAGGCTTTAACAGGTAAAGCTGTCTTGCTGCACTCTGTTGATAGGGATTGAGATGGCCTGAGAATGAACGATTTAGTAGAAAGTTGTTTGACCGCAAACCACCAGCCTTTTGTTGTCAGTATTAGGCAGGAGGAGAAAATCAGACTACATCCTGACCTGCACCCTGTATAAATCAAGTAAACGCTTTCTGTTTTCTGTTCTGCTCTTCCATATTCAACTTAGCTTTCTTACTGTAGCATAATGTCTAGCTAAAAAACTAAAGCAGGTGACATTTGGCTATATATGGTGTATTAAACATCACACTAGGGATTTTATAAAACTGGTTGTTCCGTAAATACATCAAAGAAAAAAAAAAAACATCAATTTTGAGGTCATGCCTACTGCACATATTGTGTCAACACATTTCCAAACACAATGCTTAAAACCGCAAGCGATGTTAAATTCTAAATAAACATTACACCATCCATATCAACCTTTATTTAAAAAAATATTTATTGTAATTAGAAAATAAAACTATACCTTTTAAATGGTCACACAACCTTTTGAGAATCATAGGACGAGCAGTTTGGGAAATGGATGGATGGATATTTTTCATGGATTTTTCATGAAGTTAGCTTTGATAAAATGATAACTAACTGTACATTTGATCAGTTTAGTATCCATCAGAGTGCAAGTTTTTCCTCTGTAGCCATTTACCAAGTGGCACGGCTTGAAGTGTGTCACTGCCACAGTAATAGCAAAAATGACCAGAAATCTCACTTCCAGAAGCGGGCAGCAACCAAAACAACACATTGGCCACAAAAACTGCACCACCTACAGACAATCAAAAGTTGTCACAAGAGAAGCATGCAACAAAGTGATTTCCTCAAAGTAGTCAGCCCTGACGACATCTAAAACCTCTGGATTTGTTAACCTGAACATCACTCCAATGCAGAACTGTGTCCTCAGCCCTCTATTGTAAACATTACCTGTTATTTGGATGAGTACTTATATAAAATTGGGTGGAACTCATTAATAACTACAATACTAAAACTTGCAGAGAGGAGACATATCTTGAGAAATTTTGTGTGGCCACTTCCCTCTACACGTCAATGATGAAAATCCTTCTGATCCAAAGCTCTGCAATGCCTCATGTCACAGTTAAGAGAGTCTTAACCCTGAGCATCAAAAACAGTTCCGGGTCACACAGGAAGGCTCTAAGGCACAAGTTTTTGTTGTTTTATTCCCTTTGTCTATTTATAAACTTTATTGAATGAATGAATTAGAGAAAAAAAATGTGTAAAAAAGAAAATCTTAAAGGGGTGGTTGCCTGGTTTTATTCTAGGCTTGATTGTGTTTATGGGGTGCAGTCTAGCATGTGTTCATGCTTGGTTTTTTTAAAAACGCATTATTTTTCACATAATTTACCTTTATTCCACACCTCTCTGTCCCTTCTCTGACAAACGCCTCGATTTATTTCATGGTTTTATGAAGCTTCTCCTTCAGAAATACGCGATGGGCTGAGATTGGTTAGCTGGCTCAGTGTGTTGTGATTGGCTAAACCGCCTCTACGGCACGTCTGAACGTCACGCCCCTCTCCTCAGTGGCATGTGCTCCGGTTGAATTGTAAACAGTGGCGTTGTCTATAATGCTTATCAATTTGAGCCCGATTGAGACCCAGAGGATATTAGTGAAGAGGATCGTGCAGAACCTGTGCAAGCATGGCTCTTAATGGTATGTTTGGTTGTTGTTGTCTCATACTTTTAAATACGCTGCTATTTGTAAGTGCTACTGCTTCTGTTAGCTTTTAATATACGGTTTTATCCTGATTAAAGCTTTAATACAGCACAGCAACCGCACGCGTGTCCATTTATAATGCTTCTCATTGCTGTGTGAAAATAAGTGTATAATTGGAACAGTTTGTTGGAGCTGATCTTACAATCTGAATGAGAGAGAGAGAGAGAGAGATGCAGAGCAGGGCGACAGAGTAACAGTATTAAGAATCGCTGCTTTAATGATTTTGAAACTTGAGAATCCATCAGAATCGTTAGAAGACAGAATCGCGATTCACATGAATAGATTTTTACGTGCATCCCTAGTTTTCTCTTCCTCTTCTCTAAAGCAGCGCAGCATGGCCTCGCCCCCTTTGCTGCGTGTTCCTGGGGGCGGGGTTTATCTGGGTCTGTGAGGTATCAGACCCGGGAAGTAACTCGTTGTAGTCCCTTACCAGTTGTTTTTGTAGGCATTAAACTGACAGAATTTTAAAAGACGATATCTCCGTTTGCATTGAACTTTCAGCGCCGCAACTCTGCAGATATTGTTTATGCTCAAACAGCAGCATTACACACTAACTAATGTTAAAAAAGTGAAATCGCAATCAACCACCCCTTTAATTTGTGTTACAAAATTCTACATTTAACTGCTTATTATTAAAAAAATTTACCATCTCCAATGACTGTGTAGAGCCAAGGTAATGCTACGTAAACTGGGATAATTTCTTACTGAAAATTCTGTGTGCATTTCTTGTTGGATCTGTCCACTGTTGGTCTACTTAAGAACCGTCCCGTGATTAATGACCCGAACATTCGATGAGGGCCACCTTCTACCATAGGCGCAAACACTTTATTAAAACCCAGGGTCGACAGAACAGATTTTGGGGTGGTTATAACAGCACCTGTGAGCGGATAGGTGTAGCGCTAAGAGTGCGACTGGGTGTGTGCGGGCAAACTGAAGTGCAGGAAGAGGCCACGCACAGGGCGTAGTTAACACTTAAAAAAAAAAAGCCTGTGAAAAACTAACAAATCTGTTCAAAATGCTCAAAGCTTGTGAAAAATAAGCCAACCACACAACAAATAGTAAAGATCAAAAACATACATCAGGCAGGAAAAGAAACATCTCATGGGTGTGTAAAACATCACAGCTACCAAGTAGACTTTGACACTGAGACTCATAAACCATTCAGGGTGTGCACAAAACTACACGTAACTACTGCTTGTACAATACTTGTAAAGCATTTATTATTCTCAGTTAATATTAATTACAAAATTACTAATCCATTATTAAAATCCAAAGTTGAATAAATACTGTAACAAACGTATTGCTTGTTGTTAGTTAATGTTAATGCATTAATGAGCATTAGCTAATGAACCTTATTGTAAAGTTTAACTGTTTATTCACACTTTATTCATGCATTCACAGATGAAGACATCTGTGGCCTAGCTGATGCCCTTATTATTATTTTGTCCATTTTAAAGTGTGCATAGTCTAAAAATGTTTTGAAACAATACTCAAAGTCTAGAAACACATGGACATTACCTCATGTTTGAGATCTGCTATCTGATCCTTGAGGTCTCGGATGTACTGGCTGGAGTCTGTGTTGTTGAGCTGACCTTGGACTTTTCCTTCTTCTTTCTAAATGAAAGAAAAAAAATGTATATATTATTTTTATAATCAATATGCAAACCACCTAGAACAACTAGCGAACATTTACAGAATTAGTTTATGCAAAGTCATTTAAATAACCTCACATGGTTCCAAACCTGCATGACTTGCTCTCTTTCGTGGATAAAAGGATACAATTTCAATATTTGTTGCTCTTTTCCACACACTATAAAAGTATTATAAAGTACCATTAAAGTAACCCATATTATTGTGTGCCACAATCTTCAAAGTCCTACAAACCTTCAGTGAGTTGGTAACTGCTACAGATCACAGAATGGCTAAGCTGAAATCGAGAACCAGATCAGTTCAATTTGTAAATGAATCAGTGAGACCAGTTTTGGGAACTGTATCAACTGATTCACTGAAAAGACCTGACCTACAAGAATTATGCCTTCATGTATTGGAATCACTTCTTATAAATGTGGCACAAAGCTAGGGCAGTTGTCAATATTGTTTATCATTTGGTCCTTACACACAGCTATTATATGGTTATAGAAAATATGTGTAATCAAGCACACAAATGTACTCCACTATAATTGTTGAGAGCTTTTTCATCATCTTGAAACTTGACTGCTTCGGTTCTCAATCATGTTTCTTATTCTAAAAGAAGTTGCCAAGATATATATATATATTTTAATTCACATTTTGCATTCCACAGAAGTAAGTTCTATGGGTTTTGGTGAAGAAATATTGACAAAATTTT